>CANUEP010020101.1:0-11342 GCA_947857235.1 Jatropha podagrica
AGGCTAAGTGCCTTGTATTATAAAGTTCTTTTCTGCGCCAAATTTCTGCAATTTTCTCTTAGATCAAGCGGATTAAAGATCGAGGAAGCTCTTGAACATAATTGTACTAAAAGTGATTTAAAATCAAATTAAAGCAATAAAAACTTACTAAAATTCAAATAAAAACTATATTAAAACACTATAGAATTAACACCTATCACATTCTACATGCTTTTGCTTGTATTTCAGCTTGGTCTCTTCATTCTTTGAATTGATCGAGGGTGAGTCTCATTTGTTCATCATTGGTCATCGTACTGTAATACATAGTCTGAACGCTTGGGGCACCTATTTTAATCGAAATTATTGCCTCTATTCCATAAACTAAGGAAAATGGGGTTTCACCAGTTGCTCGCTTTAGCATTGTTCGGTCTGCCTATACTACATTGTTTAATTCATTTGCCTAATTTCCTTTCTCCACGTATGATATTTTCTTTAGACCTTGCAAAAAAGTTTGATTAGTAACTTTTGTTAACCTGTCTATTTGTTGGTGTGCTACCGATGTAAAATGGAACTTGATTTTCCAATTATTACAAAAGCTACGAAAATGCAATGAGTCGAACTGCTTCCCATTATCAGTTATGCTATTCAATACCCCATATCAAAATATTATATTATTCTGGAAGAACAATATAATCCTATTCGGTGATATCATTTATAACATCCACCGCTTAATCCCGGAGGACCAAACGATAAATGCCACATTCGGTGCCAGAGCACTGTCTCATCCTACTGGATAATCTAAACTGTATATTAGAAGTGGTTAAGTTTTCAAAGGAGACATGTAATATTTTTTTAAAATAAATTTTAAGGAAATTCCTATAAAAAATTCGCAAGAGTTTCCCCTAAAAATCGATTTGCCACACAAAGAAAATAAAGCACTTCCAATATTCATACCTCCAAACCCCAAAACTCCAAATTAGAATAATGAATCACATAGCACTTTTGTGTAATATAATATAAATGATATCAATTCATAGAAATAATTGCTATTGATCATTCACTTCAAATTCTCATATGGATAAAGCATTAAAAATAATCCCAAATCTCATTAATTTACAAAGCAATATTTACAACCTCAATCTTTTTACAATAATATTATACATGCCATAATTTACATCCTACTACATGGTCTACCCAAAAATAAAATTTCCTCTCTGATGCTTCACCTTGGGTCTTCAAGTAGCACCTAATGCTCACAACTTGCGCATGATGAAAATCAACGCGTTGAGTAGAAGACTCAGTGGTGCTAAATAACTTAATAAATAAATAAAAGAGATTGCCTAAGCAACAAAATCATTACACAACCTAAAATTTCTTAAATCAAATACAAAATATCAAAAGTATATAAATAAATAAATATATTCCAAAAATCATAATTAAATTCATTCTTAAGTATAAAATCATAGTTTGTCAAATATAAGGAAATTTCTATAAATACCGTTATAATGCCATTTCTCTTGTAATCAAACATGATTTATTCTTAGTTAAGGGCGTATACATATACCAAGAGAAGTATAATCAGAATCGATTTCAGAGATATCAGAGACGGAGATGTGGCCTGTGAAAGTACCACCAGAGACAGAGATGTGGCCTGTGGAAGCTCCACTAGAGTATAATAAGCGTGTCCGCTTATCCAGAGAGGGCTGATAACCCTAACATATGATCATAGCTTATATCATAACAGAGAGGCATTAAAGCTGAGCATGCTCATCTTACAGAGTAAATCTCATCTTACCATATTTCAACCATGCATAATAGAGCCCAAATCAAAATCATTCTTTTATAAATAACCTTATTACTTATGCATAATCCTTTTCAAAATATCTCATAACTTAATGCTTAGTATTTCAAAATCACTGAACTTACAACTTGTAAATACTTAACAAATCTTTCTTAGGTTCCAAATCAAAATCATATCTCTTTAATATACATACATATATAACTTAAAATACTTAGAAATCAATGTTTAGAAGACAAAACACATGCCTTACCACCTTAGGGTGGTTCGGCCTCTTTAGGTAAATCAAAGAGGAAATGTTCCCTTCCATAAAACACCATAATTCAAGTTAGAAATACTTAGTTAAAACATTAAAGACCTTTACTTAACACATTCACATTCACCCTTAAAAACCCATTTTTACACATTTAAAGTTTTCTTTAAGTTTTGGAAACTCCTCAAAAATTAGTTTTGAAGAAAGAGGTTTAAACCATCATTAATTTACTTATTAACAAACTTATTTAAGTCAAAATCAAGCATAGAAATCAAAGAAAACTTTGTGCCCTTCACCCACATAGGTTTGACCATTCTTAGTTTAATGGGAAGGGAATGTTTCCCTTCCCTTCCAAGCATTTTATGATGCTTAAAAGTCATTCAAAAGCACATTAAAATCAAAAGAAGATCAAAGCTTGAAGCAAAACTCAAGGCTCTTCCTCCTAAGGAGGTTCGACCTCTCTTAGATGAAGGCGGAGGAGAGGTTTTTCTCCCCATTCAAGCATCTAATCGTGCTTAAGAATCATTGGTAGCCAAGTTAAAACATTCAAATACTCTTTCCCCACACAATTCACACAATTCTTAAAATTTCATTCAAAAACCTAAAAATTGAAAATTTAAGAAAATGAAAGGGGAAAAGAGATATCAGTGCACTAACCTTTGAATGAAGCTTTAAGAAGCTTAGAACCTCTACTCTTTGGCCTTCTCCTTGCCTTTGGAGGATGGTTCTCCAACTTCTTCAAGGTAGGAGAAATACGCATAAAAATCAAAATTAACCAAGGAAATGAATGAAGCGTGATTTAATGCATCAATTACATGCCTAATCCTTGAATTTTACTCACTAATTCACAAATCTTAATATTCAAAACTTACTTGCTTCAATGGCAACTTCAAGTTCCAAGCTTAGAAACTCCAAATTCCAACTCCTTTTGCTTATTAATCCAAGGCTTAATTAGTTGATTTGGGTGAGGTTTTTAAGTAGAGAAATGAGAGAAAATGGAGGAAGAAGAGGAAGAATAAGAAGTGGTGTGGAAGAGGATGAGAAAGAAAGAGAAAGTGTTGATGAGTAGTAAAATGAGGTGGCAAAGTCAAACTTGGCTTCTTCATTTTATGCCAAATGAAGGGCCAAGATCAATTCAAGGTATTTTCATCCAATGACTCTAAATATTCCTTAAATAATTCTCTTCTAAATATTATTTAACTCCACAAATTAATTAAATTAACTCCATAAAAATAATTTCTCAATTATTCCTTAACATACTACACTAAAAATCACTATTCATTAAATACCTTAATTCTTCAAAAATATTCATGAAATATTTTTTACTCACCTAAATCATGCAAACATGCTCCAAAAATATTAAATAAAATATTAGACCCACATAGTAATTTTTTTAGACCGAAATAATACCAAGTCTCGGACCAATGGTACTATTCATAGACCGGTAAATCACTGTTATTGACACTAAAAAAGACACTAAATAAACGGACCGTTACATCATTGACAATGATTCTGCCTCTACCCACTTTGTAAAATGATCAACTGCTACAAATACAAACCTTCTTCGTCTGGACGTTCTTGGAAAGGGACCCAAGATATTATTCCCCCATTATGCAAATGTCCATGCGCTGCCAAAAGACTGCATTTGTGCGGCCAATTGCCTTGGTACTCCACTATGCACTTAACATTGTTTACACATTTGGACTTTTTGCCTTACGTTGATTCTCAACGTTGGACAGTAATAGCCGTGTAATGAAATCTTCCAGATTAGGGAATTAATACCTTCATGAGCCTCACTAGGGACATACTCAGCCTCTTCTTCATTTAAATATTTTGCCCAAGGATGAGCCTTGGATCTTCTATATAGCATTGAGTGTTCATAAGGATAGTTGGATGCCTTTCTTGAAATTTTCACCACCTCTTTCTTGTCTTGAGGAAAAATTTCTTCATCTAAATAGTCAACAATGGGCTTCATCCAACCTTGCATAAGTGCTATCATAGAAACATTTTCTTGCTCAATACTTATTTTATTCTGTACTTCCAAATGTATTGCACTATTTGTCCATTCATTTTTTGATGCTGCTATTTTGCACCTCCCAATCCTCCAATTGCAAAAGCAATTGAATTGCTAGGGCTTTAAACCTGATAAGAGTTGGCTTCTTGACATCAAATGTACCTAGAAATTGATTTACAATTAACTATGACTCAAAGTAAATCATCAAGTGTTTGGGTCTTACCTCATATGCAAGCTTAGTGCCTATTATCAGTGCTTTGTATTCGGCCACATTATTTGTTTCTTCAAAATTCAACTGGACAGCATATTGGAGCTTGATTTTATTTAGTCCTTGTAAGATGATCCTTGGTCCTGCCCCTAATTGATTTGCTGCACCATCTGTAAATAACTACCAATGCCATTGCTTTTTAGTTGATTGCTCATCTGGTTCTAATACTTCTGTTAATTGAAGAATAAAATTCGAAAGCGCTTTGTGCCTTTAAAGTTGCTCATAGTACATAGTAAATATCAAATTCTCCAAGCCTGATGGACCATTCGACCATTCTTCTTGATGTCTTTACTTTGTGCAAAAATTTCCTCAAAGGATAATTAGTTCGTATATAAATTATTTATGCTTGAAAATAATGTCATAATTTCACAAAAGTTATCAAGATCGTATATGCTAGTTTCTCTAAATAAGAATACTTTACCTCTACACCTCTTAAGACCCTATTACATAATAAATAGGATACTATTTGACACCTTCTTCTCGAACTAAGATAGAAGCTACTGTCTCGGTTGCCACTGGGAGATACAGATATAGTGGTTCTCTTTCTTTTGGCCTACTAAGAAGTGATGGAGATGCAAGAATTTCCCTCAATTCTTTAAATGCCTTTTAACATTCTTCTGTCCATGCAAAATCTTTTATGTTTTTTAATGTTTTGTAAATAAGAAGACAACTTTTTGCTGAATAGGATATGAATTGCCCTAAGGCAGTGATCCTCCCATTCAATTTTTGAACATCATTAAGTGTCTTTAGAGGCTGCATATCCAAGACAAATTTTATTTTTTGAGGATTTGCTTCAATTCCTCTTTGGGATATCATAAATCCTAAGAACTTTCTTGCAGTAAGATGAAAAACATAGTAGCCGGGGTTTAATTCATTGCATAACTTTGTAATATGTCTAGGGCTCACCCTAAATCATATATATGATGCTCGACTTTTTTACTTTTGACTATCATGTCATCAACATAGACTTTTACTAAATCTCCAATCAAATGTTTCAACATTTTATTCATTAGCCATTGGTATGTTGCACCCGCATTCTTCAAGGCGAATGGCATGACCCTGTAACAATATGTGCCTCTATCGGTAATAAAGGCTATTTTTTCTGTGTTTGCCTTATCACTATAACAACTTTACCATTAGCAGGAAATTTTAAAGTTAAAAATTTAATTGAGGTACAAGCATTTAGATCATAAAGTAATGGTTTTACAATAATAGCATTGTAGGGAAATGAAATGTCAACAACTACAAATTCCTTTTGGAATTTCTTTGTGTGCTCTTCATCTCCTAACTCCTAAACAAACCCCTCTAATTGAACCTATTTTCCTAGAAGCCCAACTAAAGGTGTATGAATAGATTTTAAGTCATCAATTTTTAGTTGCAAAGCTTTAAAAACATCAAAGGTTAAAAGATTCACTGAATTGCTATCATTTACTAGGATACGTTTGACTCAGTAATTTTTAATGATGGCTTGTACCACTTATGCATTAGCATGAGAATGTTGAACTTGCACTCCATCTTCTTCTATAAAAATAATTGGCGGTTGCTTGGCTAGAATTCTTTCATGAAGGGAATAAATCTCCCTTGAGTGGCGTTTTTGAGTTGTTTGACCGTCTCCACCAGTCGATCCACCAAATATTGTGTTAATTACTCCTACCGTCTCTGTTTTAGCCGATGATTTATGCTCTTTTTTATCATGTGTATCTGTCTCTATTCGTCCCAGCATAAAATTCTTCAGAATACCCCTTTGAATTAGTTTTTTAATTTCCTTTTTAAGCAGCTAGTAATGCTCTGTATCATGGCCTACATCTCTATGAAAATAACAATATTTGCTCTTATCTCGAAAGGTTGACGATTCATCCCTCATCCTTCTAGGATAACTAAGATAGACTGCTTCACCATGATTTTGGATCCAATCTAAAATATAGGTTCGACTCCTAGTCAATGGTGTGAACTGTTGTTCGTCATGCTCCTTTGTCTGGGCATACGAGGTCTTTGAGGTATAGTTTGACCGAATAGGATATGGTTTGTTGAACCACAAAGGTGATCTCCGTCTGCTTGGCTCCTCTCTCTTGCTTTCATGAGAAACTTTTACTTGACTATTACTATTACTTCCAAGCTTCATCCAAACGAGCATAATTATTTGCCCTAGCCATCAGCTCTGCAAAAGAAAGTGGTGGGTCAATGTTTATTGAGTCAAAAAATTTCTCATACTTACAATTTTTTACCTTGGCACTGATGGCCATTTCTGCATTCAAATCTTCAATCTGCATGGCCAATTCTAAAATTTGGTAAGATAGACTTGTAATGATTCACCATCTTCTCTCTTTAGATCAATCAGATCTGAAGAAATCTTCTTGCTCGGAATGCTTGTGATAAAACATGCCTTAAATGCTTCAGTGAGTTGGGCAAAAGATGATATGGAGCCTGTCTTAAGCATCTGGTACTACTCCTATGCAGGTCCCTTTAAAGTTGCTACCAAAGCTCTACATAATAACATATTTGTTGTTGTTTGTATATGCATTATTATGCAAAAATTGGTAAGATGACTTCTTGGATCTGAAATGTTATCATATGCCTGGAAATTCAACATTTTAAATTTAGATGGAAAGAGCATAGCTAAGACTTCACATGATAATGGTGAGTCATTTCTAAGCCCATAGTCACTGTTGTCCCCAGTTACCCCATATTCTTTTAGGATCTCTCTGATCCTTATACGAAAGCTTTTGTTAGTGGATTATTTGATTATATGATCTTCACTTCCATTCTGAGTAGTTGCAATGACTTTTTAGGATGACTTTGTCTCATTTGGAAGACTCATGTGCTCCTCCTTCGTCCCTTGAACAACCTGCTTTTTGTTCTGCAATGTGTAGATGCATTGCTGCTGTATAGGCTAAGGAAGGAGTTGAGCTTGCATAAATCGAGCAAAGATGGAGGCAAAATTATTGTATGCCTCTGCTAGAGCTTTGGCCACCTAAGGGTCAGTTACCAAAGGTTAACTGGAACTGCTTGGGTTATTATATTGGTTAAGGATATGAGGATGGGTGATTGCCAATTCAGGCCGAGATTTTGATTTTGGGTTTTGAATACTAGGATTCTAAGTGCTATTGTGGTCATGGGGAGAGCTTGGGCAAGCCATTGCAAATAAGAAAGTAAAATCTTAAACGTAGGATGAGGGTATGGTCCACACGCACTGCACCAATTTGATAAGTGTAGTTTTGGAAATACTTTGAATGAAAGAGTAATCCTTTTTTAGATGATCCATTCTCTATTCTAATTCTCCATTTATAGTCCAATTTTGACTTTAACTGTCAAGATTATGATTCGACTATAAACATTAAATGGTAATCTTAGCCTTTAATGACTCCATTTGACTAGCCATTATCAAGAGTTATAAAATTTGAATATTTTTCGGGCTTCTGACATCATTCAAGACTTGATAACTACTGAATCTTTAGCTTCTTGACTTGGTCAAAGTGTTGTTTGGTAAACATCGAATAGACTCTAGATGAATTCTTTTATTATCATATACTCATAGGCTAATATTCACTTTCTTGCTTAATATATTTCCCTTTTATCGTTTTTCAGATTACATGGTCCCTGACCTCTACATATAATGATTGTTTCCATTAGCAACAATGTAAATCATTGCAACAGTACTAATGGCATAGCTGAGGTAGCAATTGAGTCATAGGCGGTGGAAACTAATGAAGCCATAGGCAGTTTTGATTAGCATCATAGGTTGATACCTTAAGAATTTTTCCAATTTGGTTATTATTACGATATTATTTGTAATAAGATGTTTTCATTATTATAGACTGAGTTTTCTTTTGTTATTATTATTACATAACAATTGTAGTGATATTATGTTTTTCACGGTAGTTGACATTTGGTCATAAGCACTTGTTTATATGAATTCATGTTTCGAATTCTTCTACATTTATTTAGCCTAGATGATTGTATAGCTTTAGTTTTAGAATTCGCTTATGCGGAGTTCAGTTTTTTGCTAAAATATCCGCCCATGAGGTTTTACACTTGCTAACTTGAGTTTTCAGTTTTTTTTTTTTTTTTTTATATGGGTCTAGCGGAATGAAGTTATTTTTCTTTCTTTTATTGTTTTTACAGAGTGTTTTAATTCTAATGTATTAATTTCAATATTGCCATAATTATTAATATTGAAGCATTGTCAATGTCATTACATTTAAGCAATATATTGGTCAACTTTAGCTCTAAAAATAATAATTTTTTTAATGAAAAATATTTTGTAGATGGTAATGAATTTGACTCAATATTAACAAAAAAAAAGACTATAATATTAAAAAAAAAAACACTTTATCATATTAATTTGGACTCCTATCATTTTCTCAATATTAATAATCATTCATATTGTAAATACTTAGAAGTAAAAAAACATTCAATTGTACCTCAAACATACTAGTATAATCATTCATCATTTAATTTCCTACATTATCCAATAGCTGTTCAAACATAATACACCACTTAAGCGAAGTGAAGATCATGCCCAAACTTTTAGTTCCGTAAACATCCATGAAACTAACAAAACCTAATGCAATCACCAACTTAAGAGTTACATAGCCAGTGAAGATAAGATTGCAAAAGTGAAAAAAAAAAAAAAAAAAAAAAGAAGTTTGGGTTGTGATCTCGAAACTGGCAACTAATATATTTACAATATTGTTTCAATACTACAACACCAGCTAGTAAGGTATTCCACTATAACCCACCCTCGTAATAAGCTCCTGAGGATGCAACACCCTAAAACTAAGACCGCCTTTCTTCTTTAGCTATTCACCCTCAATCAAACTAGAGAAACTTATGATGCAGGCTATACCAAATGGTTGATAATGATAAAGCTTTGCATCATAATACGCACTACGATAGACCAACCTGATGTCTGTTTCCCAATTTTTGATGTTTGCTTTGTAGAAGACTTTGACAACGGTCTCGCATAAATGAAACAAAAAAAAAAAATTAGCTATGACAACCTGATATTCATCACTAAAAGCACTAACATTTCAAGATAAATGAAACTCAACAATAAACACAAGTTGATGGGAAGGTATTCAATATTAACAACATTGACATTTTAATTTAAAAAAAGAGCACTTAGTTATGACAATCTGAGAATTGAAACTCATACTAATGTGTCATATGCTAATAAAATAAAGCAGTATTGTACTTATTATAACAATTTCCAGATAGGTGCAACGTTAATTGAGATTCCATCTTCACACAATATTTAAGAAAAGAGAGAGAGAGTGAGTGTCGTGCTCCTTGTCATAATCATGATTTTTCTGGTTCTTTTATGCATCACAAGTGAGTTTGACATAGGAGATCGAGCAACTCAATTCCTACGCACTAAACTCGATGGAGATCATTTCTCTATCTTCTTGTATGGCTTAAATAAACTTCTTGTTGTTCCAACTTTCTTACAGCTCTTTCTCCTAGATTCAGGAGTGTCTAGATCAATAATTTCCATAGTGATGCTCCTATTGATTGGTTCAGGTGTTTGTAGCCTAATCACCTTCCCCAATATCTTTAAGCTCCTATTACTAGATTTTGGACTTTCTACCTTAACCACTTTCTTGTAGCTTCTCTTGCTAGATTTAGGAGTTTCAAATAACTTCATGGAATTGATATTTTGGGTACTTGCTTTCTTGCAGCTTCTCTTGCTAGATTATAGAGTTTCAAACAACTCCATGGAATTTATATTTGGGCTCCAACTGACGGATCTTATCCTCAAAGGTTCAACTATAGATGTTCCTCTCTTGTAAAAAATACTATCTTTGAACATATTATTCCTTTTCAGCTTCAACAACACTTGGAATTCCACCTTCACTCCACAATCTTGTAGGAAAACTTTTAGCCCGGTTAATAGTTTAAGGTATCCACTGCTGTCACTTTGCACAACCATGCTATATTTGTTCCATGCCCTCACACAAATCCAACAATCAAAATCTATCCCGCTAGAGTGATTTTGTGAGAATTTGAGTGGCAATTTTTACAACATTTCAAGTTAGCCCAAATTAGTAATAAGAAAATATTTGACTAATTTACATGATTAGAATAAGTTATGATTTTGGAGACAAATAAAGAAGCACAAACTAGTGTTGAGTTCTTCGGATCATCACTTGTGACTGTCAATAAGAAGCTCTCTGCATTCATGGTTCTTGATGTAGCACCAAACACAAATTGAAAAGAAAATTGAGGCAAACACCCAAATTGTAGTCACAAAATCAAAATTTTTTATCAAGTTAAGCCAAGCTCAACAACGAACACATGTCGAATATTAGTCTCTACAGTACAGTGGTTCTATTTTCTGATATGAGCTAAAAAACAAATTTGTTATCTAATATAAGCTTGCTATCCTTTCGAAGTGAATATTTAAGAGCAAAACGTTTCTCTAAAACTAACATTAACAATAACATAACTTGACAGTTATTAAACAAAATTAAGCCAAAAAAATAGTTTATATTATGTAATATAGGTCTATTGTCTTTTAAAAGTCAATATTCAAGAGCAAAATGCCAAATTTTGTAACCTTACATTAACACTAATATAACATTTGACGATAAATAAATAAAAAAATTAATTCAAACAACAATTTGATATCTAATATAAGCTTGTTGTCCTTTCAAAGTGAAGATTGAAGAGCAGAAGTTTTATCTAAGCCTAACACTGACAGTAATATAACATTGAGAGTAATAAAAAAAAGCTAAAAAATTGAATGATGTGTAACATAAATCTGCTGTCCTTCGAAGGTCAATATTCACTAGCAAAATATTTTTCTAAGGCTAACATAACACTAAATAATAATTAAAAAAAGTGTAATCCAAACCACATTGCGATATCTAAATAATTTTGCCCAACCACAAACATGAGAATTGGTGTTGTGAAACCAACATAAATGAAAAAAAAAAAAAAAAAAAAAAAAAAAAAAAAAAAAAAACCCAACCCGCATTTACATTGAAAAGTATATTAAAAGTTTAAATAAAAAATTTTGGAAAAAGTAATC
>CANUEP010020120.1:0-15045 GCA_947857235.1 Jatropha podagrica
CGATCCTCGTAATTTTTCGGACGTTTCAAGTACCATATTAGCATACTTTCGATGCATTTCCAAAATGGCCTTTGGTCCAGCCGGGCTGTTTGCAGTCCGGGAAAATAGGCTTTTGAGCCTGAAAAAATTGAGTGTTCACAATTATAACAAATTTTGAGGTTGTAAATATTGTAATTATAACTTATGAAATTGGTGGCCGATTAAGTATTATTATTTGATTTCATGAATGGTGTATGAACGATGGTATATATTTTCCACAATGGTTAATTATATAATAAAATGACTTAACATTATACTTTTAGAAGTGATGTGTGACTTGGTATAATAATTTGGAGTTGAGGTTTGGAGGATTGAACATTGGAAGTGCTTTGTTGCCTTTTGTGGCAAGTTGATTTTTAGGGGAAACTCTTGCAAATTTTTCATAGCAATTTCCCTATGCTTTTTTTTTATCAAAAAAACAATTTTTATCAAAAAATTACTTGCCTCCTTATGGAAACTAAGCCACTTCTAATGTATATTTTGGATTCATCAGGTATAATAAGTCGGTGCTCTGACACCGAATGTGGCATCCGTCGTCTAGTTCTCTAGGATTGGGCGGCGGGTGTTACACTAGGGGCTTTAGCCCCCGCACGAGCCCAAAGGCTACATCCGGCGCTGCTAGGACTCCCCTTAGCCCTTCCTGCATGCTCAACCCAGTCCTTCAACCAAATCCGATGCAAGACACACTAAGGAAACACGAAATAAGAAGGGCACGCTCTCATCGGCCCCAAAAATGGGAGGCCACAGGGATGCGTCATCCTCTGTCTATAAATGAAACAACTGTCAACAATGGATATCTCAGCTCTCGCATCGATGAAGAACACTACGAAATGTGATACTTGGCGTGTGAATTGCAGAATCCTGTGAACCATCAAGTCTTTAAAGGCAAGTTGCGCCCAAAGCCCTTTGGCTGAGGGCACATCTACCTGGGTGTTAAGCAACATCGCTCTCACCCCATCAAGGGACAAATTCTAATCTCCCGTGCATTGGTCACCCGCGGTTGGCCCAAAAGCCTAGTCCCCAGCTATGAACACCACAACAATAAGTGGTTGTAAGACCGTAGGACACGGTCATGCGTAGATGCATGCCTTGAAATAGCGAGACCCCAACGCATCCCTAATGGCACAGTACCAATGAGACCCTAAGTCATGCGGGACTACCCGTTGAGTTTAAGCATATCAATAAGCAGAGGAAAAGAAACTTACAAGGATTCCTTAGTAACGGCAAACGTACCAGGAAACGCCCAGCTTGAGATTTAGACACCCTCGTTGTTTCAATTGTAGTCTAGAGAAGTGTCCTTAGCGAGAGATCGGGCCCAGGAGAGAGTGAGAGCCCCATCATGCCCATAACCTGTCGCACCATGAGGCGCTATCTATGAGTCGAGTTGTTTGGGAATGCAACCCAAA
Source organism: Jatropha podagrica (assembly GCA_947857235.1). NCBI lineage: Eukaryota > Viridiplantae > Streptophyta > Magnoliopsida > Malpighiales > Euphorbiaceae > Jatropha > Jatropha podagrica. The sequence goes on from CANUEP010020120.1 coordinate 1,446, forward strand.
TCGGGCAATAAATTTCATCCAAGGCTAAATATAGGTGAGAGACCGATAGCGAACAAGTACCGCGAGGGAAAGATGAAAAGGACTTTGAAAAGATAGTCAAAGAGTGCTTCAAATTGTCAGGAGGGAATCGGATGGGGCCGATGATGCACCCCGGTCAGATGTGGAATGGCCACAATTCAGTTTGCCAATCAGCTTAGGGCACGGACCGACACGGATCGCTGCAGTGGCCTAAGAATGAGCTTTTGATATGCTCAAGGAGACACTGTCGCGGCGATCATGGACCATAGTGCAAGCCTTCGAGGTGTGCCTCAGCACCTACATGCTCCCGGTGTCGGCTAATGGGCTCCCCATTCGGCCCATCTTGAAACATGAACCAAGGAGTCTGACATGTGTCCAAGTTAATGGGCGAGTAAACCCGTAAGGCATAAGGAAGCTAACCAGCAGGATCCCCCTGAGGGTTGCACTACTTACTGATGTTGATCTTTGGAGAAGGGTTTGAATGAGAGCATACCTATCGGGACCTGAAAGATGGTGAACTATGCCTAAGCGGGACGAAGCGAGAGGAAACTCTGGTGGAGTCCCGCAGCAATACTGACATGAAAATCCTTCATCTAACTTGGGTATAGGGGAAAAAGACTAACCAAATCGTCTAGTAGCTGGTTCCCTCTGAAGTTTCCCTCAGGACAGCTAGAGCTGGGGATGAGTTCTGTCGGGTAAAGCAAATGACTAGAGGCACTGGGCGCACAACGCCCTCGACCTATTCTCAAACTTTAAATATGTAGGATGGCGTGACTGCTTCGCTGAGCTGCGCCACAAAATTGAGAGCTCCAATTGGGCCATAAGTAGAACTGGTGATGCGGGATGAATTGAAAGACGGGTTAAGTTGCCCAACTACGCGCTAACCTAGAGTCGACAAAAGGTGTTGGTCGATTAAGATCGCGGACAGTGGTCATGGAAGTCAAAATCTACGAAGGTGTGTGTGACAACTCACTTGTAGAATCAACAAGCCTCGAAAATGGATGGTGCTTAAGCGCGTGACGTATACCTAGTCGTCGGGGCAAGAGCCAAGTCCCGATGAGTAGGAGGGCATGGCGGCTGCTATAAAACTTGGAGCGTGAGCCCGAGCGGAGCGACCGTTGATGTGATCTTAGTGGTAGTGGCAAATATTCAAATGAGAACTTTGAAGGCCGAAAAGCGAAATGGTTCCATGTGAACGACACTTCCACATGGGTTAGTTGATCCTAAGAGACGGGGGAAGCCCATTCAACATCGCATTCCTACGTGAGCTTCAAAAGGGAATCAGGTTAAAATTTCCGAGCCAGGAAGCGAAGGCTGACGACAATGTTAGAGAGTTCGGAGACGTTGGTTGGGGCCTTGGCAAGAGTTATCTTTTTTTATTTAGTAGCCCGCCACCTTAGAAAGGACTTAGTCGAAGGTAGTGTCCAGCGGCTAGAAGAGCATCGCATGTCACATGATGTCTGGTGCGCCCCCAGTGTTCTGAATGTCAAAGTGAAGAAATTCAGCTAAGCATGGATAAATGGTGAGAGTAACTATGACTCTCTTAAGGTAGTGAAATGCGTCGTCATCTAATTAGTGACGCGCATGAATGGATTAACGAGATTCCCACTCTCCCTATCTATTATCCAGCAACACCATAGCCAAAGGAACGGGCTTGGTGAAATTAGTGGGGAAAGGAGACCCTGTTGAGCTTGACTCTAGTTTGACTTTATGAAATAACTTGAGAGGTGTAGGATAAGTGGAAACCGAAAGGCAATGGTGAAATACCACTACTTTTAACATTATTTTACTTATTTCGTGAATCGAAGGTGGGCTATGCCCCTCTTTTTAGACCCAAGGCTATTTCGACGGTCAATCCGAGAGAAAGACATTGTCAGGTGGGGAGTTTGGCTGGGGCGACACATCTGTTAAAAGATAACGCAGGTGTTCTAAGATGAGCTCAACGAGAATACAAATCTTGTGTGGAATAAAAGGGTAAAAGCTCATTTGATTTTGAATTTTAGTACAAATACGAACTGTGAAACCATGGCCAATCGATCTTTTATACCTTCAAAATTTGAGGCTAGAGGTGTCAGAAAAGTTACCATAGGGATAACTGGCTTGTGGTAGCCAAGCGTTCATAGCTACGTCGCTTTTTGATCCTTCGATGTCGGCTCTTCCTATCATTGTGATGTAGAATTCACAAAGTGTTGGATTTTTCACCCACCAATAGGGAACGTGAGCTGGCTCTAAACCGTCATGAGACAGGTTAGTTTTACCCTATTAATGATGGTGTCATGATGGTAATTCAACCTAGTACGAGAGGACCGTTGATTCGCACAATTGGTCATCAGGCTTGGTTGAAAAGCCATTGGCGTGAAGGTACCATGTACTAGATTATGACTAAATGCCTTTAAGTCAAAATCCGCGCCAGAAGCAACGCACGCGTCTGACGCCCATTTTTCGACCCACAGTAGGGGACATCCGGGCCCTAGAGGCACATGTCATTGGCTAAGTCCACGCAGTTGATGATCCACGAGGGCTGCCTTAAAGTACAATTCCCGTCGGGTGACGGATAGAATCCTTTGCAGATGACTTAAATACACGATGGGATATTGTAAGTGGCTTAGTGGCCTTGCTGCCACGATCCACTGAGATTCAGCCCTTGGTCACTTTGATTCATCCCTCTCGCTCCAAACCCCAAATAATTAACTCCCCCACCTGTGGAAGGGAGGTTTAGCCACCCTTCGAACACACCTAAGCGGCCAAGGGCATGGACATGTAATGTATAAAAAATGACCAGGGGCGAGGACATGTAATGCATGCATGAAAAATGACTAAGGGTGAGGCAAGATGCATAAAAAATGACCAAGTCCAAGTGATGGTGCCCATGTAATGAAAAATGTCACAATTCCATCGAAATGACTAACTCCGAGTCACGTTGCCCATTTATTGAAAAATGTTGCAATTCCATAAAAAATGACTAAGGCACAAGGCCAGGGGATATTCGATGGTCCTACCCTAGTTTTGGCCTATCGACCCCCACAGGTGAGTCGGGTGGTGCACCTAACATTGGCCCTCCCAGTGCAAAAAGAGGCTTATCGTTGCCTCTTGTCAGCTAGACACAGGACAAATAGAGCTTTATCGCTGGGCCGTGCAAGGCATAAGCAGGCGTGCCACAAGCCAAATGGAGGTTTATCACGGGGCTAGCCAGTATGCAAGCAGTAGGGGCTAGGCACCGCGCAGGCTACTGGCGCACGACACACCCAATAGAGGTTTCTCTCACTGGCTTGGCTAGAAGGCGTGTAGGCTACTGGCGTACCGCATGTGAAATAGAGGTTTTTCGCTAGACTTGGCAACGTGCAGGCTGTAGGCACACCGAATGCCTAATAGAGAGTTCTCACTTGGTTGGGCAGCGCACGGGCTGCTGGCACGCTGCACGCCCAACAGAGGTTTCTCGCTAGCCTGTGAACTCATCGCATGCCCATTGGAGGTTAATCGTTGGCATGGGTGCAGGTAGCCTGTAGGCGTGCCACACGCCCAAAGAAGGTTTATGGGCAGTGGGGGCCTCCCACACACCAAATAGAGGTTTATCCCCAACCACCCCTCCCACGCCCATTACAGTTGTATCCCTCAATATCTTTGTACCGGGGGCTTTTCAAGCTCGATCGACACTTCGGCACGAGTTCTCCAGACCTATAGAAGGCAACCACACTCCGAGGCCATTCGCTTCGCCAGGGCCATCCAAGCTTACTTGAGCTAGCCCTCGAACACGTCGAGCTCCAAGCGACTATGAGCTTTTGCCCTCAAATTCACACCATTGATAATTGTCAGCCATACATGAAGGGGACTAACACCAAAAATAAAAATGATTCAAAAAACTACAGTCCCCGTCCTGTGAAATGCCATTCAGCTCCAAGGCCATCCAAGCTAACTTGAGCTAGCACCCGAACACGTCGGGCTCCCGGCGATAGTGAGCTTTTGCCCTCAAATTTGCAACATTAGTAGATATTACCCATACATGAAGGGGACTAATGCCAAAAATCCAAAATGATTCAAAAAACTACAGCCCCTGGCTCGGTTCCTAGCCTATGAAACAACCCTCTAGCTTCAATATATCCACACCGAGGGCTTTTTAAGCCCGGTCGACACTCCAACTCGGCTTCCCTGGACCTATAGAAGGCATTCATATCAATCCCGACCCTCGATTAGCCAAATCATCTGGGGCCATTCGCTTCGCCAAGGCCATCCAAGCTAACTTAAGCTAGCCCCCGAACACGTCAAGCTCCCAGTGACAGTGAGCTTTTGCCCTCAAATTTGCACTGTTAGTAGATGTTACCCACATATGAAGAGGACTAATGCCAAAAATTAAAAACAATTCAAATAAACTATAGTCCCCTATTTGGTTCTCGGCCTATGAAATGGCCATCCGGCTTCATTATATCACCACCTGGGGCTATTCAAGCCCGGCCGACACACCAGCTTAGGTTCCCTACACTTATAAAAGGCATCCATATCGACCCAGCCACCAATTAGCCAGAGCATTCAGGGCTATTCGCTTTGCTGAGGCCATCCATGCTAGCACCCGGACACGTCGAGCTCCCGGCGACTATGAGATTTTGCCCTCAAATTCGCACCATTGGTAGATGTCACCCGTACATGAAAAGGACTAATGCCAAAAAGACAAAATGATTTGAGAAAAATGCAGTCCCTAGCTCGATTCTTGGCTTGTGAAATGGCCATCTGGCTTTGATATATCAGCACCGGGGGCTATTCAAGCCTAGTTGACACTCTGAGTTGGGTTTGCCGGACCTATAGAAGGCATCCATACTAATCTCGACCCCTATTTGCCAGAGCATCCGAGACCATTCACTTACCCGGGGCCATTTAAGCTAACTTGAGTTAGCCCCTGAACACGTCGAGCTCCTAGTGACTGTGGGCTTTTGCTCTCATATTCACAGCATTGATAGATTTCACCCATACATGAAGGGGACTAATGCTGAACATGAAAAAGATTCAAAAAAATCCTAGAACCCAGCTCGGGTCCTCGCCTATGAAGAGCACACTCCCGCGCAGTGTCCGATGCGCCCCCAGTGGCCCTTGAAAATCTAGAGGACAGAGTGCCTCCCACGCCCAGTCATTCTCATAACCACATCGGGTCTCCAAGTGAACAACCTTTGGTCGATGGAATAATGTAGGCAAGGTAAGTCAGCAAAATGGATTCATAACCTCGGGAACAAGTTTGGCTGTAAGGGTTGGGCCCGGGGGTCCTAGTGCTAAACTCGTCGACCGTCGACGGACTGCTCAAGATGCTCCCATGGTGACAGCAGGTCGCCGCGTGCCGGCAGAGGGACGGGCTGGGAATGGCCCTTCCGGGGGCCTTCCCTGGGCATCGAACAGTTGACTTTGAACTGGTATAGATGAGGGAAATCCGACTGTTTAATTAAAACAAAGCATAAATCCAACTATTTAATTAAAACAAAGTATTGCAATGGTTTATGTGGATGCTCACACAATGTGATTTCTACCTAGTGCTCTGAATGTCAAAGTGAAGAAATTCAACCAAGCACGGGTAAAAAGGCAAGAGTAACTCTGACTCTCTTAAGGTAGCCGAATGCCTAGTCATCTAACTAGTGATATGCATGAATGGATTAACGAGATTCCTACTCTCCCTGTCTACTATCGAGCAAAACCACAGCCAAGGAAGACCTTGTTGAGCTTGACTCTAGTTCAACTTTGTGAAATGACTTGAGAGCTATAGGATAAGTGGGAACCGAAATACAACGGTGAAATACCACTACTTTTAACGTTATTTTACTAATTCCATGAATTGAAGGAGGGGCTACGCCCTCTTTTTGGACCCAAGGCCGTTTTGACGGCATTTTCGGGCGAAAGACATTGTCAGGTGGGGAGTTTGGCTAGGGTGGCACATCTATTAATAGATAACACAGGCGTCTTAAAATGAGCTCAACGAGAATAGAAATCTATTGTGGAACAACAAGGTAAAAGCTCATTTGATTTTGATTTCGAGTATGAATATGAATCATGAAAGCATGGCCAATCGATCCTTTGGACCTTTAGAAATTGAAGCTAGAGGAATTAGAAAAGTTACCATAGGGATAACTGACTTGTGGCAACCAAGCGTTCATAGCAACGTTGCTTTTTGATCATTCAATGTCGGCTCTTCCTATCATTGTGAAGCAGAATTCATCAAGTGTTGGACTGTTCACCCACCAATAGGGAACGTGAATTGGGTTTAGACAGCCTTGAGTTAGGTTAGTTTTACCCTACTGATGATGGTGTTGCGATCGTAATTCAACTTAGTACTAGAGGAACCGTTGATTCACACAATTAGTCATTACGCTTGGTTGAAAAGCCAATGGCGCGAAGCTACCATGCTCTAGATTATGACTGAAGGCCTCTAAGTCAAAATCTGGGCCAAAAGCGATGCGTGCGTCCATCGCCCATTTATTGACCTGTAATAGGGGCCATCTTGCCCCCAAAGGCACATGCCATTGGCTAAGCCCATGTGGCGGACAAGCTTCGAGGGCCACCTTCAAGTACAATTCCCATCGGGTGATGGATAGACTCCTTTATAAATGACTTAAATACGCGATGGGGTATTGTAAGTGGTAGGGTGGCCTTGCTGCAACGATCCACTGAGATTCATCCCTTTGTCGCTTCGATTCGTCCCTCCCCGTTCGAACCCTAAACAATTAAATCCTCCATCGGTGGAAAGGAGGTTAAGCTACCCTCGGACACGCCCATGTGACCGAGGTAGAGGACATGTAAAGCATAAAAAATGACTATGGGCGAGGACATATAATGCATGCATAAAAAATAAGTAAGGGCGAGGCAAGATGCGTAAAAAATGACCAACACCAAGGGACGTTGTCCATGTATCGAAACATGTCATAATTCCATTGAAATGACTAAGGCAGAGTCACGTTGCCCATTTATCGAAAAACCATAAAAAAATGACAAAGGCACGAGGCCGAGGGATAATCAATAGTCCCACCATATTTTTTCCCCTCGACCCCCACAGGTGAGCCGCGTGGTGCACCCAACCATGGCGCTTCACACGCAAAAAGAGGTTTATCACGGGCCCGACAGCGCACAGGCAAGGTTGCCGCAGGGCAAATGGAGTTTCACCACAGGATTGGCCAATGCACAAGCAGGAGGCAGGGCTAGGTAGCACGCGATCCGCTGGCACACTGCACGCCCAATAGAGGTTTACCGATATGCTGGGAGTAGGCGTGTCGCACACCTAGTGGAGGTTTATTGTTGCACCGGGCATAGGTAACCCATAGGCAAGCTGCACGCCAAGTGGAGGTTTATCAGTGCGCTAGGCTAGCCATGGCCCCACAATCCAAATACATAGGTCCTCGAGGTTTATGCCTGGGCAGTGGGGGTCTACCATGCGCCAAATGAAGGTTTATCCTTGGCCACCCCTCCTGTGCCCATAACAGTCATAGCCTTTAATGTCTCTACCCTAGGGGCTTTCCAAGCCTGGCTGACAATCCGGATCAGGTTCCCCAGACCTATAAAAGGCACCCATATCCATCCCGACCCTTGATTCACTAGAGCCTCCAAGGCCATTCGCTTCACCAAGGCCATCTAAGCTTAACTTAAGCTAGCCCCCGAACACGTCAAGCTCTCAACAACTGTGAGTTTTTGCCTTAAATTTGCACCATTAATAGATTTTACTGATACATGAAAGGAAGTAACACCAAAAAATGAAAAATATTTGTAAAAACTATAGTCCCCGGCTTGATTCACAGCCTATGAAATATCCCTTTGGCTTCAATGCCTTCACACTGGGGGCTTTTCGAGCCCGACCGACACACCACCTGGGTTCCCTGAACCTATAGAAGGCACTGATACCGATCATAGCCCCCAATTAGCTGGAGCATCCGAGGCCATTCACTTTGCTAAGGCCAACCAAGCTAACTTGAGTTAGCTCCCGAACATGTCGAGCTCCCGACAACTGAGAGCTTTTGCCCTCATATCACACCATTGGTAGATGTTTCTCATACATGAAGGGGACTAATGCCAAAAATCCAAAATGATTTGAAAAAACTACAGTCCCTGGCTCGGTTCCTAGCCCATGATATGAAACGGTCATCCGACTTCATTATCTTTGCACCAGGAGATTTTCAAGCCCGGTTGACACTTGGGCTCGGGTTCCCGGAACATATAGAAGGCATCCAGCCTCTAATTAACTAGAGAATCTAGGGCCACTCGCTTTGCCAAGGCCATCCAAGCTAACTTTAGCTTGCCCCCGAACATGTCGAGCTCCCGGCGACAGTGAGCTTTTGCCCTCAAATTTGCAGCATTAGTAGACGTTACCCACACATGAAGAGGACATATGCCGAAAACTTAAAACGATTCGAAAATTGTGGTCCCCTGCTCGGTTCTCAACCTATGAAATGACCATCCAACTTCTTTATCTCACCATCGGGGGCTTTTGAAGCCTGGCCAACACTCCAGTTCTGGTTCCCTAGACTTATAAAAGGCATCCATACTGATCCTGGCCACTGATTAGTTGGAGCATCTAGGACAATTCGCTTCACCGAGGGCATCCGAGCTAACTTGGGCTAGCCCTCGAACACATCGGGCTCCCGACGACTATGAGCTTTTGCCCTCAAATTCGCACCATTGGTAGATGTTACCCACACATAAAGGGGATTAATGCTAAAAATCCAAAACGATTCAAAAAACTTTAGTCCCCTGCTCGATTTTGGGTCTATGAAATGGCTCTCGGGCTTCAATATCTCCACACTGGGGGCTTTTTAATCACGACCGACACTCCAACTCGTGTTCCTAAGACTTAGAGAAGGCATACATACTGATTCTAGACCTTAATTAGCTAGAGCATCTGGGGCCAATCGCTTCGCCAAGCCCATCCAAGCTAATATGACTTAGCCGCCGAACATGTTGGGCTCTCGATGACTGTCAAGTTTTGCCCTCAAATTCACACCATTGGTAGATGGTACCCATACATGAAGGGGATTAACACCAAAAATCCAAAAAGATTCAAAAAAATGGCAATCCTCGGCTCGATTCCCAGCCCATGAAATAGCCATCCAGCTTCAATATCTCAACACAGGTGGCTTTTCAAGCCCGGCCGACACTCAAGCTTGGGTTCCTCGAACCAATAGAAGGCATCCATACTGTTCCCAGCCGCTGATTAGCCGTGAAACCGAGGCCAGTTGCTTTGCCAAGGCCATCCAAGCCAACTTGATCTAGCACTCGAATACGTCAGGCTCCCAGTGACTATGAGCTTTTACCCTAAAATTTGCACCATTGGTAGATGTTACCCATACATGAAGGGGACTAATGTCGAAAATCCAAAACTATTCAAAAAACTATAGTCCCCGATTTGATTCCCGGCCTATAAAACGGTCATCCGGCTTTAATATCCCGCACCGGGGGCTTTTCAATCCCGACCTACACTCCAGCTCAGGTTCTCTAGACCTATAGAAGGCATCCATACTGATCCTTTCCCCTGATTAGCTGGAACATCCGGGGCCATTGGCTTCACCAAGGCAATCCAAGCTAACTCGAGCTAGCCTCCGAACATGTCGAGCTCCGGGTGACTATGAGATTTTGCCCTCAAATTCGCACCATCATTATATGTCACCCATACATGAAGGGGACTAACACCGCAAATCCAAATCGATTCAAAAACACTATAGTCCCTGGCTCAGTTCTCGACCTGTGAAACGGTCATTCGACTTTAATATCCGGTACTGGGGGCTTTCCAAGCCCAGCCGACGCTTCGGCTCGAGCCTGCCAGAACTATAGAAGGCATCCATACTAATCCTGAACCCGATTAGTCGGAACATCCGGAGGCCATTTTCTTTGCTAAGGCCACCCGAGCTAACTTAAGCAAGCCCCCAAACACATCGAGCTCTCGATGGACTGCTTGAGTTGCTTCCACGATGACAGTGGGTCGTCGCGTGCCGGCCGAGGGACGAACTGGGAACGGCCCTTCCGGGGGCCTTTCCCGGGAGTCGAACAATCGACTCAAAACTGGGATAGACAAGGGGAATCTGACTAGTTAATTAAAATGAAGCATTGCAAGATGCTCACACAATGCGATTTTTGCCCAGTGCTTTGAATGTCAAAGTGAAGAAATTCAACCTAGTGCGGGTAAAGGATGGGAGTAACTATGACTCTCTTAAGGTAGCCTAATGCCTCGTCATCTAATTAGTGACGCGCATGAAAACAAGCAAGCATTGTTAATCCATGGAAATAACCTCAATAATGTGACAGACGCTTGACTCTAGTCCGACTTTGTGAAATGACTTAATAGGTGTAGGATAAGTGGGAGCTGAAAGGCAATGGTGAAATACCACTATTTTTAACGTTATGTTACATATTCCATGAATCGGAGGTGGGGCTACGCCCCTCTTTTTGGACCCAAGGCCATTTTGACGGCATTTCTAAGAAAAAGACATTGTCAGGTGGGGAGTTTGGCTAGGGCGGCACATCTATTAACAGATAATGTAGGTATCCTAAGATGAGCTCAACGCATATAGAAATCTCGTGCAGAACAAAAGGGTAAAAGCTCATTTGATTTTGATTTCGAGTACAAATACGAACCCTGAAAGCGTGGCCTATCGATCCTTTAGACCTTTAAAATCTGAAGTAAGAGCAGTCAGAAAAGTTACCACAGGGATAACTAGCTTGTGGCAGCCAAGCGTTCATAGTGATGTTACTTTTTTATCCTTCGATGTCGGCTCTTCCTATCATTGTGAAGTAGAATTCATCAAGTGTTGGACTGTTCACCCAACAATAGGGAACATAGATGGGTTTATACCATCATGAGATAGGTTAGTTTTACCCTACTGATGATGGTGCTGCTATGGTAATTCAACCTAGTATGAGAGGAACTGTTGATTTGCACAATTGGGCATCGCGCTTGGTTAAAAAGCTAGTGGCGTGAAGCTACCGTGAGTTGGATTATGATTGAATGCCACCAAGTAAGAATTCTGACCACCAGCGACGCATGCATCTATCTCCTGTTTGCCAACCCGCAGTAGGGGCCATCTGGCCCTAGAGGCATGTGCCCCTGGCTAAGACCGCGCAACGGACAAGCTGCAAAGGCAGCCTTAAAGTACAATTCCCATCGAGCGATGGATAGAATCCTTTGCAAACGACTTAAGTACATGACGAGGTATTATAAGTGGCATAGTGGCCTTGCTGCCATGAACCACTGAGATTGAGCCCTTTGTCGCTTCAATTCATCCCTTCCCCCTTCGAACCCCAAATAATTAACTCCCCCACCAGTGGAGGGGAGGTTTAGCCACCCCCATACACGTCTGTGTGACTGACGGTGAGGGCATGTAAAGCATAAAAAATGATTAAGGGTGAGTTAAGATGCATAAAAAATGACCAAGCCTAAGGGATGCTGCCCATGTATCGAAAAATGTCATAATTCCGTCAAAATGACTAATGCATGTATTGCATAAAAAATGACTAAGGCCGAGCCACGCTTCCCATTTATCAAAAAACCATAAAAAATTACAAAGGCACGAGGCCGGGGGATATTCAACGGTCCCATCGTACTTTTGGCCTATCGGCCTCACAGGTGAGCTGCGTGGTGGTGTAACGCCCTGACTCCAACCACCAGAGGAATTGTCCGCTTTGCATCAAGCTGGTTCGAACCCATACTAGATCGGCAAGATCCCCACGGTTTTGTCCCACAGGTGAAATGAAAACCTCCCAAGAGGTAACCCATCCTAGAATTTCTATCAAATGAGCACATTGAACCTTGGAGTTGTTCCAACTCTCTAGCCATTCCACCAAAAGGCACCTTTGATGATTATTTACCCCCTTTTCGATATATGATCCGATTCATTCCTATGTCCTGCATTCCACCACCCTAGCTAGCTTGCCATTCTAGAAGCTTTCTAGGAACCCTCTCTACCCGCCCTCTTAGGATCGCTTTGTCGGATCGTGATGTCACAGGCCCAGCAGCTTCCATGTGGTTCGTCCTCGAACCATATATCTACTGGAGGGGGTCAGGCTCTGATACCAAATTGTAATGCCCTAACTCGAACCACCAGAGGAATTGTCCGCTTTCGATCAAGCTGGTTCCATCCCATATTAGATTGGGAAGACCTACACGATTTTGTCCCGCAGGTGAAATGGGAACTTCCCAGGAGATTACCCATCCTAGAATTTCTGTCAAATGAGCACGTTTAACCTCAGAGTTCTTCCAACTCTCTAGCCATTCCACCAAAAGGTGCCTCTAATGATTAGTTACCCCCTTTTCGATATATGATCCGATTCATTCCTGTGTCTCACATTCTACTACCCTAGCTAGCCTGCCATCCTACAAGCTCGCCAGGAACCCTCTCTACCCGCCCTCTTAGGATCACTTTGCCGATTCGGGATGTCACAGTGCTTAAAACCTAAAAATTGAAAACTTTAACAAAATGAAAGGGAAAGAGAATACTATTGCACTAACCTTAAAAATAAGCTCGAATAGGCTTAGATGTAACACCCACCGCCGAATCCCGGAGGACCAGATGACGAGCGCCACATTCGGTGCCGGAGCACCATCTTATCTTACTCAATAATTCTAAATCATGTATAAGAAGTGGCTAAATTTTAATGAGGAGGCAAGTAATAATTTTTTTTAAAATAAGGTTTAAGGAAATTCCTATGAAAAATTCACAAGAGTTTCCCTTAGAAATCAACTTGCCACACAAAGAAAACAGAAACACTTCCAATATTAATTCCTCCAAACCCTAATACCCCAAATCAACATAATAGATCATACAACACTTCTAAATATTCACATCAATCGACTTAGGTTCTATCGTAACATGACATCATCCATTCAAAGATTTAATCACTAATGATCATTCACTTTAAAATTCCCAATAAGATAAAACTTCTTAATTAATCACAAATCTCATTAATTTATAAGTTCAATATATACAACTTAATGTCTTACAATATTTTTATACATGCCACAATATATCCTATACATGTCCTACCCAAAATAAATTCTCCTCCTCTTATGCTAAGCCTCCAGTCCTTGAGTAGCACCCATTGTCCCTAGCCTGTGCGTGATAAAAATTGACACACTGAGTATACTCAGTGGTGCTAATTAACTTAATAGTACAATACATAAGGGTGCCTAAGCAACAAACTTAAAATATAATTTTAAATACTAAAATCAAATACAAAATTACCGAAAATATACAAATCAAATTAAGATATTTCAAAAATCCCAAATAAGTCCATTCTTAAGTGTGGACCCCTACCCCCCATACGTACTCGCAACGTGGAAATGCGTATGACAAATGGATAGAAATGCACTTAATGTGAGAGAGTCGCCACCTGGTTTAATTATTTAAGGGTAAACTAGGAAAACCCTAAATGACTCCAAATTTAATTAACCTATTTACTAGATTAATTACCCAATGGTTAAGGCATGGTATGCAAACCCGAGATGGATCCCGAGACTATGTCATGCTGATGAAACTAACCTATGGATGGATGAATGCTTTGCAGGGTGAATGATTGAATTAGATGATTTCGACTTGTCGCTCGGGGTTAGATCCCAAACGTGCCTACGTACTTC
>CANUEP010020169.1:0-98101 GCA_947857235.1 Jatropha podagrica
GGCGCGCGGGCCCCCGCCCCCCCCGCGTGCAGCGTTCCGGAGTTGGAAATTGCTGTCCCAGATATAGGAATTGTGGGTTTGCATGCGGAGAATTTAGGCATCGAGAATGTGTTTGTGGATGGTGAGCTTACGGAGTTTGAATACTATCCACGGCAGCAAGATGGGGTAGAATGCGAAAAGAGATGGAGTTGGGTGTCTTCTCCTAGCTCAGCTGCTGATGCCGCAGGCTCTGCTTATGTTTCGGCACTCGAGAAAGAACTGGTTCCTAATTTACTCATTAATTGTTGCAAGCCAGCTTTTAGGGCTCCCAGTGAACAACAGGATCAAGCGAACTTAGAGAATGGTGAAGCTAAGCAGGTTACTGTGGCTAATCTTATTTAACTCTTTCTATTTTTCTATTTTAAAATTTTGGTTCTACTCTAGCTTTTCATATGCTAGTAAAAAATTCTGTTGTACTCTTTCATATGCTAGTCATTGTGGAATTTTGCATGAGAAATATGTGATAAAGGACTGCAACCATATGCGGTAACAAATTGTAAGTTGTAACTACGGTGTTTATAGGGTAGATGTGACTATGCTAGTATTTCATCTTTCTACAGAGGATGAAGGCTAGTTGAGTTGCATTTACTCTTAGAATTTAGAAGGTGAACAAGCCAGCCACTCAATTAAGTAAGCCATTATATATTTGTTTTCATCTAGCTTGGCTTACTGTTATGTCTTAATACAGATCACTGAGTATCGAGCCACTCTTCAAAATGAGATTTAAGATCACTATATCCTTTCTCATTGTTCCCCACTAAGTCATTATATGCCTATTCCTTGCTTGCTTAACTTTTTCTAGGCTGCCACTTCAATGTGCTCACTCTCCTGTAATGTGTATGAACCATCTCAAATTAACCTTACTTAGAATGTTGATATGCTTCATTGAGCATTAGTTTTCATTATGAGGTTTACGCCTTTGTGGTTTCTCATGTAGGCTGATGTTGGATGCAGAATGTGAAATTGGTTCGTATCAATTATTGGGTAGAGAAAGCAGAAACAGGGATTCAATTTAATGAAAATGTGCTGCATACTGATAACCAGATTAGGCGTGCAAGATGTTGGTTCCCTTGTGTGGATGAAGTTTCTCAGCGTTGCTGGTATGAACTGCATGATTTGTTGTTCTTTGTTAAGCATTCGTAACATTTTTGCCCTATGTCAACTATATATGTCTACTTATGAAGCTACTTTTTCAGCTATGATCTGGAGTTCTCTGTTGCACATCACCTTGTCGCCGTCAGTACTGGCAACTTACTATATCAGGTGAGATAAATGAGGGGGCTGTATTCTTGGGTTGCCTGGACTATTGGAATTTCTAGTAATGCTTTAATTAATTGTAAATAGTTGATTGAATGATCTTCATTTCATATGTTCATATCTTGATATAAATTTAGCTTATGAAGATGTTGATTTTTTGTTAGATAAATTAAAATAATTTTTTTGGGTGATTGTAGTGGAGTATATGTTCGAATTGTAACTTTATGTGATGACCAATTAATTAAGGGTATGCTAAAAATCTTACATATGTTTCGACCTTCTATGATATTAGGATCAACATTTGAATGTCGTAAGAATGTTGCTCTCCAATGAGAAGGAGAAAAAAAAAAATTAAATGCTACATGGGGTTTATAAGTTACATAACATAAGGTGTTTGTAGAGTCCTTATAAAGTTTGTAGTTGAAGCATTTATGTGTAAGATCCTTGAGTGCATAAAATTATATAGTTCTCTTGTTCCTTCTTGTTGACATTTGGCTTTAAGCGTGCCAATCCTTTCTTGTAATTGAAGTACCAGAAGACAAGGTCGAACTCATTGAACAATGCATTAAGATATGGGCTTTTGTTGAGAAGGTGCTTGAAGGACATGAGTGATAGATATTATGTATTTGGACTGTTTCCTCTTAGGTTATGTTTGTATTATCTTTGTTGAAATGCCTTTGTAATTATCTCTTTGTAATTCTCATATAAATATCAATAAATAGCCTACCAAAGGTAAGGGTGGAAATTTGTTTTAGTATATTTGTAAGGAGTTTATAGATGATTTGTATTTTCATATTTGGATTTCCAAGCCATATGGTATGTTCTTAATTATACTACATTTGGGGACTTGAGCACCATACTTGCAATTCCAACTTGTTAGATAACTTACTTTAAAATCTGGGTTCGGTTCCCGGTTGGTGCATAATTTGCGGGGATAGCTCTGTTGGGAGAGCGTCAGATTGAAGATCTGAAAGTCGCGTGTTCAATTCACGCTCACCGCAGGCATCTTCGGGATCGAGACTCTGTTGAGTTGATTAAATTGGGAGCTTGGTTCACAATTTCCCATTTGTTGAAGTGATGAGGGTCATGTTAATCATGGAATAAATGGGGGGCACAAAAGTCAGATTGTGAACCTGGCCAGTACTTAGTACTTTTTTATAATTCAGAAATTTTTTATTTAAGTTTAATTTATCTTGTGAATATCTAACTTGTAATCCATTGAATGTTGTTAATAAATCTTAACAACAGGAGTGAAAAAAGGGAATCCTTACCAGGATTATCCGAACTATATCAAGATGATTTTGCTTCATAGAAAAGTTTTTGCGAATTAAAATTATACGTTTTTGGAGCTGAGGTTTTCTAAAACTTAATGACACGCTCAAATGATGCTTCTCGCAACGTTAGGAAGAATCCCTTTAGATTGGAAATCTTTACGGGCTTGGGAAGCTTTGTGAGGAAAAATATTATAACAATAGATGAGCTGATGTGATGAGGAAACAAAATGAATGATAGATTGATTGATATTTCTTGCAGGGATGAAGAGAAACTATGAATCATACACTTATTCATTGAGAATTGTGAGAGTTTTCTTGTGGTATATGTAAGATGTAATCTTGGGATGAATTGACTTTATGTAGATAACAAAGAGATGGGAAATAATGTTTTGGAATGTAGAGCTAAATGCAAAGCAATATAGAATGTCATTCAAGCGGCTATTTTGCAAATAAATAGGCCAGGAAAACACTTTAAACCCAGTGAAAATATAAGGGTGGTATTTCTTTTGCAAATATTGGGCATGGCCTTTTCTGTTCGCATAACCGCTCATCCTTTTTGCTCTCGTGGAGGTACTAGAGTTGTATGCTTCCTGTCTGCTTATGATACTGTCCTTGGAGTCTTTTTTATGAATGGAGTCTTCCTTTTATTTTGAGAGAGAGAGAGAGAGAGAGAGAGAGAGAGATTTTATTTTTTAGGGGGTTGGGGGAGTATCCTGTGTACTCATGATGCTTTCCTTGAGTCTTTTTTATGAATTGAATCTTCCTTTATTGAAAGGAGGAGGATGAAGTTGATTTCTTTTCTTTTTTTTTTTTTTTTTTTTTTTTTATCTTTTTGGGGGGTGGGGTGGTCAAAGGATAGATTTCTTTAAAACCGAAGGGCAAGTGTTGCCTATCTCAATCTGTTAAGCATGCAGCAAGCCAACTAGAGGGAGAGAACTCTTCATGACTTTGATTTCAATAACTTCTGCAAGAAATCTGTTAACCATGATGGTTAAGTATTACCCTGTCCTTATCTGCTAACCCTGCAGCAAGTCAAATGGAGGGAGAAAACTCTTCAAGACTTTGATTCATTGACCTTCATAAGAAATTTGTGTTGCTTTGCATACTACCACGTATGAGGAAATGGATTAACTCTAAGTTGTTGTTCCTTTAGCTTCCAAGAATCATTATAACATTATTTACATTTGTTGGACTGATGGCTTTGCTTGTTGGGTTCACTATGTACACTCATATAATTTTACAACATCTGTATGTTGAATAGTTGCAACATAATATCGTTTATTTTTGGACTTTAAATTATTTATAAACAAAAACTAGAGAGAGAAAATTACCAGTGGGGCATGTATATAAACATCATAGGGCTCCTTCATGTAGGTATTGTAAAATTTAAACAATTCAATATCTTTGGCTGCTTCATTGTCAAAGTTTCTCTTATGAGCAAGGAGTTTAATGTTCTGAGAAGAATTAACTTCTAAGAACAGAATGGCGGAATTGAAGACTAAGGTCGAACTCAAACTTCCATGGTTTAGATAAGGCGCAAATAATTGATTTTTTTTATTCTAGAATATGCCATTTTGTTGATGTGTTATTCTAGAATATGCTATTTTGTTGATGAGGGACAAGGTAATCTGGTTATGCTGAATTGTCACAGATTAACATGTTTATTGAAGCAATGAGAATTCTGAAAGAGGAAATTGCAAACCAAAGTATCATATGTGACCTTGATGCATCAGGTTAGAGTTAGAACTAGGAATACAAGCAGATTAATTACAGCTGCAATTAGTGTATGAATCAAGAATCATTTTTAATTATGGCTGCAATTAGCTTATGAACCAAGAATCAATTGTCGGGGGACATGTGGGGATGGTAACATTTTAATATCATGGAGAGTGGGTCAGTTACATCCATGGTAAAAGGAAATCCAGAAATTGATTCATACTTTAAAAGAGTTTGATCAGTGAAAACTAAATCTGCATCTCTAGAAAGTATGTAATTGCGTAGACAAGGAGCTATTTTTCAAGGATTTGAATTAATTAATGTATTTTTATTTTCAAATTTGTGTCATTAGTTAATAGATCTTGAACTCCTTAAAAAATTTAATTGGTGTATGGTAGGTTGTCATTAATGAAGTATTTTCTGCTCATATTTGGCTTTAAAATTTTAGCTATTCTTAGTTTTTAAATATATATTTTTTATTTCTCAAGATTTCACGAGGACATAGAGAGCAATTATTTTATTAATGATTTATTATTTGTATTACTATTATATTAATATTTGTTAGTATTCTATGCTAATTTATAATCTTAAATTTCGATGTGTGATTGGCTAATGGTTAAAAAATACTTTATTTTTTATTAACTAATTTTTTAGTATTCTTAGTATTTTCTTTATGTTTGTTTTTTTTTTATTTTTTTTTTATTTTTTTTTTTTTATAATTTTACTATCATAATGAAATTTTGGATTTTGATCTCTGTGTGCGGATGTGACTGGGGAATACTTGAGTCCAGTGGGAGAGGAAAAGTTATTAACTAGGATGGACAAGGGAATTGAGTATCTACATTGTGAGATCCCATTCCCTCTCATAAGGGAATCAAATAGAATTCCGCTATAGAGAATAGAGAGAGTATATTCTTATCCAATTTCCGAGGCCTTTTAACTTGAACCATATTGCCTTTGAGATAAGTTAATCTTAATTGATATGAAGTTATATGGAAAAAGGCTTAGGAGTAATAGTTTTATGCATTTGATTTACAGTTTTCCGAAAATATGATGATGAATATTAATGATCTGTCGTATTTTTGCTTTATCTGTTGCTTGCATTCTTGCATGTGTGAAGCTTATTGTCACTGCTCGTTTAATTTTAAAAGTCTTGGATAAATCTGGAATTGTCTTTTTAGCAGTTTGTGGAGCCATAGCTCTGTCTGGAATCTTTAGAATATTTTTGTTAGTTTAGAATGGAGAAACATCAGTGGCAGGGAAGATGCCAAAATTGTTGAGATAGTGTTTTTCTGGTTTTTGGTAGAGAAATGCATGTATGTTCAAACGCTAAAGTATGGCCTTTTGTTTGTTTTTCCAGAACCTTCGGAGACTTGCTTTTTTAAATTGCAGAGAAAATTTGAAGGGCACTGCTTATAGGCTTGTGTACTATGTTTCTATTTTTTGCCTTTTGGTTTTAATAAAATTGCTTTTTCTTGTCAAAAAACATCTGGACATTATTTTTTCAGGTTAAGAGGATTAAATTTACCTTCTTTTTTTTTATTGTGGTCGGATTATAAGCATTAGGAGTTGCACGTATTTAAGTATTGAGATCGAATTGGGTCTATGTGGACCACTAAGAGAGAATGCATTTCGAGGGCTTTTGAGAATGCATAAAGTCCATTGCACATATGCAGGAGGAATTGGATGGGTACTCTTCATTTGTGGTAATAGGAAAACTTCTTTAGATTATTTTGCTTTTATAAATTTTGTATTAGTGGTCTTTATAGAGAGCTTTTTAAATTGTTTATTTCTTGCAAAACCTTCTCACTACTTCTTAATTTGACCCCACTTACAAAGAATAAGATCTAAATCTGGAAAGGCTGCATCATATACAAGGTCAGTATTCATAAATTCTAACAGAGTGATGTAGATGAGAGGCAAGAGTCAAGTGTTATATCATATTAGCTGAGTAAGAGGAAAGGTTGAGCGTTCATATTCGATAAGTTATATACTGGAATATTATTTGGGGGCTTCAAGTAATCAGGCTTGGTTGTTTTAGTTGAAATATTAGATGAGATTTCTATTCTTTGTTTTAAATTATGTATTGGAATTAGCAACTACTTCAAGGTTGAGGAAGTAATGGAATACAAAATTATGTTGCAGCAAATTATAATCGATAATTAAGATCCCATTTCTTGGATTTTCCCCTCTATTCGTCAAGGAATCTGGTTGGCAATTGTAGCATTGATGTTTTTGGGGTGTGGTTTTTGATTATTGACAATCTTCAGGGGGATGAAGTATTTATCATTTAGCAGCAGATATTACATGTTTAAAAATTTAGATGAATTTTTGCAGTTCATTCTGTGTGGTTTTTCTTGGTTTAAAACATTTGTGGCAATTAATTTTACCGTAGTCTCTTGGACAACAGTCAAACTCACTTGGCATGAATTGTTGACTTGCATGGTCCAAGTGATTGTACAAATGATGGGAAGAGGGTCTTGAATTTAGTCGTCCTTACCATATTTTTAGATTGTATGGAGGGATAGCAAAAGTAGTGTGCTTGAGGAATTGTGTCCCATGATATTCAAAGTCAAGGGTTCATCCACTAAGCTTTTTGGTTTAATGACTGACAATTTTTGCGTATTCAGGTTACTCTATACTTCTCTTATAAATAGCTGAAATTCTGTGGTATGGAAATGTCAAATAGTAATCTGGAGTGTGTTTTTTTTTTTTTTTGGCTTGTGAATGTTCTTTTTTATTTGAATTGGTACCCGTTTAAGTGCTTTAGATTTTTTAGTCTCCCCCTTGCTACCTGAAAACTAGAAAAGGAGATGGTAGGATTTGATAGCAAAATGTCAAATACATAAGTTGACCTCTAAATTTTCACAAAGATAGCTTGTGGCCCTGATATTCACTTTTTCTGTATTTGTGGCTCTTTAGAACTGATTCACGTTTTGATCGCGAAGTATGAGATTATTACAAAAATTGAAATTTAGGGGGCCACAAGGTCAAAAGTGAAGTTTTGGAGGCTGAAAAGTTTCTGAAATTTGGGGGGTCGCAAGGTTTCTCATGGGTTAAATTATGTATTCAGCCGATAGCAAAAATGGTATGGTGCAAAATCATGGGAAGTATATTGCAAGCTAAATCGTTTATATCTGCAAAATTGTAGAAATGCACCACGTCGGATAAGGGAGATATTCACTTGTACTCACAAAGCGTTGAGCCTTTCTGCAGGGGCTTTTAATCTGTATTTGGTAGAAGCATTGAATTTCAATATGAACTTAAGAAATGTAAATAGCCTTCCTCACGGATATGCTTTTTAGTCCCAAATTAAAATTTACTTTGCGTGTGAGTGCTTATTTATTCAGTATTATTTTTCTAATTGCTTGTTTAGTTAACTTAAAGAATTGATTATCTAAATATTTTATCACAAGCGTTCTTGTTGCTGCTTAATGGTGAACTTGTGTAATTGAGTGTATTTTTTACTCTGTGCTATGTCTCCTAAAGGTTGGGATTTTGAATTATGAAGAATGGTTATGACTAACATCTTCATCCTCAACACGAGTCTTGCCAATGTACAGATAATAGAGTGGCATTTTTTCCTGAATTTATATTTTGTCATGGCTATGATTGTGAACATATTTGAATTCATATAAGTTTATGGTGTTGTCTGTTTCATATATTAGTTTTATATGTTAGGCTTTTAGTATTCATTGATTTTAACAACATGCACATCATCAATTGCAGGTTTTGAGCAAGGATGATCCTCCTCATAAAACTTATGTCTACAGATTAGATGTTCCGGTAACTGCTCAATGGATATCATTGGTGGTTGCACCATTTGAAATCTTTCCTGATCCTCATGTTGGTTTCATATCACACATGTGCCTGCCAGCCAATCTATCAAAGCTTCGGAATACTGTGGAGTTTTTTCACAATGCATTCAAGTTTGTTATCTTTGTTATTCCACTTTTTGTTAAATTTTTCATTTTTCACTACCACCGGGAGTTAAAACATGAAATTATTATGCTATTTCTTGACTCTGCAATGTATGTTCAACAGCCATTATGAAGAATACCTTGATGCAAAATTTCCTTTTGGATCGTACACACAAGTGTTCTTAGCTCCTGAGGTGGTGGTATCCTCATGTAGTTTGGGAGCTTCCATTAGCATCTTTAGTTCTCAAGTTTTATATGACGACAGGGTTATTGATCAGGTTCACTCTTTTATCAAGGTTGCATTATCAGGCTTTATTTGCATTTATTGCAGTATGCTGATTGATCAATAATTATTGTAACAGGCCATAGACACAAGCATCAAACTAGCTTTTGCACTTGCAAAGCAGTGGTTTGGAATTTATATAATTCCTGAGGAACCCAATGACGGTAAGCTGGCAGAACATGATACTGTGCTGCTTATGTGACATAGATTAATATAATTTGAGGAATGTAATCAGCACACTTATGTAGTTGCTTAATGCTTATGTTTCAGAATGGCTTCTGGATGGGCTTGCTGGTTTTCTGACGGATTTGTTTATCAAGAAATTTTTGGGAAATAATGAAGCACGTTACAGGAGATACAAGGTTAGAACATTTTAACTGCGTAAATTTTAGTTGATTATTTAAATGCAAGGAAAAGAGATCTTGCAGCTATGGGCAAAAGGGGTCTCTGCATATGTGTGACTTTACTATCATTGCTACAATTATTATGATTTGATTGGTGCCAGTTTCTTGTAATGAATTCGTTCTTTTAACCCTCTCATGTTGTTTGAGATATCTTTTGATGCCTCTTTCTTTGAGTTTTTGCTGTCATTATCTGCTTGCAGCTTTAATAGCACGGTGCCCCTCATATGGGTTTAAATATGCATTTGATAGGTCGAGTTAGGTTGTCACTATCTGGTTCTTTGGGTTACAGTTGGAATGGTTTACCCATGCTACATGATTCGACTTTTCAATTTTGTTCTTTGAGAAGTTGATGAATTGAGGATGTACTTGATCTTGTTCCCTGGAAATGTTTCAGATAACAAAAAGTGCTGTAGCAGATGCTATGGCAGATTAACTTAAAATAAGCTCGAATGTTTACACTGGCCCAGTTATCTTTGCAACCGGAAACACATTAAACTTCTGTTTTTACTGCTACAGGAAACCTTTTTTGTTGTTGATAATAAACGTAGAAGTTATTTTTAATGATCGATTAGTTCCAAGATTTCCTTGATTCCATTATTTCCTCTTATGATGAGAGCTTTGGCAATTATGGAACATGTTATATTTTCATTGTGAATAATAGCCAGTAACTACCACCACATGAAATATGGCTAACAGTTTGGTCAAATCTTGTTTAAGTTGCAATCAACTCATATTTAAGTTTATGCTTGTATCTGTCTTCAGACTTTAGACTTGAGCCAAAGCATTCTATTTTAGTAATTTTGGATAAAGTTGCATTACCTCCTTAAGTTGTATCCACTGCCCAAATGTACAGTTGCCTGAAGATGAGTGGCAAATTCTTGGTGGTAAAGTTGTTCCTTCTGATGCATAATTTAATTGATTTGGATTCTTAGAGATTTTCTTTTTCTTCTTCTGACAGAAGAAAATTCATTATTAACTTATTAAAGAGCACAGTGCAATTACAAATATTTTTTAAGAACTAAAATAGTGGAACAAAATATGGTGACAATCACATAGTTCCTTGACCAAAATGTTTTGGTGTTTAATAGTTAGCAATTAGCTATGCGGAATCAATTAAAATGAAAACCTTGGTGTAAACTCCAAAAGCCAATGGAACAAAATATATTTGTCCTTCTTTCTCATGCTGATGGAATAAACAAGAAAAGTTTCCTATTGTACAAAAATGATTATTTTTGGGACCATTGTAGGAATGTCGTTTGATGTTCTATCATGTATTCTCACCCATCATGATTTTGTAAAATTGTTAGGACAATACAGCTGTGTTTTTGGAATTTCTGTAGCAAGACCTACTTGAAGATCTTTTAATCAGATGGTTGAATTCATAACTGTAGCTAAGTAGAGTTTTCTAATTGCTTTCCTGGTTCGATGCAACTTTGAAAGTATCTTTGTGGAGTTTGTGGATCTTTTTGAGTCAAGATTTTGTTTCTTTTCCCTCGGTTGGGTTGCTGTCTTGTATTTTGCAAATGGGTTGTGCCATTTGTTGATCTCTCTCTCTCTCATCATTCTCATTACTTCTCAGCTTATGTTAATTTTATTTTATTTTATCATTTGTTCTCTTTTGTGTTCATTTTAATTTGGTGCCTGATTACAAGTGTTTTGAGAACCGTGAAGGTAGGGTCCACTAAATCAGAGGGCTCAACCGGATTTAATATGATTCAACTGGATTTTTGTTTATAATATTTTAACTATATTTATTAAATACAATTGAAAATACAGGTTAAGAAAATTTATTGATATCAAATAAAAACAGTCTCAGTTGGGCTTTTACAAAAAGAATAAAAAAGATTAGTAAATAATTTTAAAGAATAAAACATGACTAAATTTACTAAGCATTAAACAAAAAAAATTAATTAATTGCCATAAAAGATAATATTGTTTTTTACATTTGGCTTTAAAGCTGGACAATTTTGTTGCTTTGATTAGCAAATTAAAACTTTGGGCTTAAAAATAAAGAGGCCCAAAAACTAAAAAATCAGTAGGCCCAACTTTTAAGAGGCCTATATTTTGAGAAAACTGAAGAATTTGAGTCGAACTATGTTAGTTACTGGTGTAGTTCACTGGTTTTTACCCAGTTTTCATCGGTTTTCACCTGTTTATACTTGTTTTTTGAAGCTGCTGATTTTATTTTCTAACCCAGACTGGACCACATTCTGGTTACTGGTTAAACTGGCCGAACCATCCAGTCCAGTCCGGTTTTCAGATCAATGCTGATTACAATTCTTGTTGTCTCAGCAAAAGATAAAACTGCAAGGAGATGACAGTGTTTCTATTTTAAAATTCTGGATAAATTTCTTTTCTGTTTGACATGCTTGTTGCTAGCATTATAAGGTGCAAAATCAAAGTTATGTTGTGGAATTGCAGGCTAATTGTGCTGTTTGCAAAGCGGATGATAGTGGTGCTACAGCTTTAAGCTCCTCTGCTTCTTGTAAGGATTTATATGGAACCAATTGCATTGGTATATATGGGAAAATACGGTCTTGGAAGTCTGTGAGTTCATTTCTGAATCTGTTTTCAAAATGTACTTTTCTTTTGCATTCACTCTGAACTCACACATCGGTTTTGGAAAAGGTGGCAGTTCTGCAAATGTTGGAAAAGCAAATGGGGCCAGAATCCTTTCGCAAAGTAAGAGTCTAGTGTGTTGAAAATTTACACTTTGAATTTTGATGGATGAAAAAACTAACATTTTATGTTGCTTTAGCTGGTTATTTTTATGGGTGGCTCGAGCTGGGGTTGATCGCTAGACTGTTTCATCATAGTTGTCAGGATATACCTTCTTTTCTGGGGAGAAAAACAATTTGGAGATGCATAATAGTAGTTATTTATGGGCTGAGAATTTAGATGGGTTCCTTTCTCATATATATATATATATATATATATATATATACAGACACACATAATAATTTTGTCTCTTTAATTATAGATTTTGCAGAAAGTCGTCTTGCGGGCTCAAGATACAATCCCTGTGAGATCTCTTAGTACAAAGGAGGTGATTATGTTTTATCCTATATCTGAATCATCTATCAACATGGTCTTCTGTCTTCTGCTACGTTGGTTTTTTATTTAACTCCAACTTTGCATATTTTGGTTTTGTTTTATTAGTAAGCATCATAACTACAACACGTGGGTTGGTGATTTTATATTTTGTCATCTTACATCTTTCTCTTCATTCATGGTTGTTTTTCAAAGCATGGAAGTTGCTTTAGTTACTTATCTATGTGTTTTTTCATAACTGTGAGATGTAGTTTCGACATTTTGCTACTAAGGTTGGAAATCTTGAGCGTCCATTCTTGAAAGAATTTTTTCCTCGGTGGGTTGGTTCATGCGGGTGTCCATTGTTGAGGTAATAGTTGTGAGTTATATATGTTACTTCTACATTTTACCTTTTTTGGTTTCTGTTGGTTATGAGCCTCTTTTATTTTTGAATTTTAAGGATGGGGTTCTCGTATAACAAAAAGAAAAATATGATTGAACTGGCGGCTCTAAGAGAGTGTACTGCTACATCTGATGCTAGTGCATCAGTTCTTAACCCTGATTCTGATAATCGAGATGGTGATATTGGATGGCCTGGGATGATGAGTATCAGGGTTCATGAACTTGATGGTATGTATGACCACCCTATTCTTCCTTTGGCTGGAGAGATGTGGCAGCTTCTGGAAATACAGTGCCATTCAAAGCTTGCTGCTAGACGCTTCCAAAAGCCTAAAAAGGGTTCTAAGCCTGATGGCTCTGATGAAAATGGTGATGTTATACCTGCAACAGATATGCGGTCCAGGTAAATTGCCAATTTGATGCGTTGTTTATCATTCTTGTATGTTGGCTTATATTATCTAGGGTAGATTACCAAAAAAAGAAAAACAACCCTAATGTTAACTTGAATTAACACTTGCATCTTTGCTTTTCTAAAATTGAAATAAAGGGTACTTATGCACTTAGTCTATTGAAGGAAATAGAATTTATGCACTTAGTACATACATTGCATTTTAGTTCCTCATCTTTGAAGTGAAATAACTTTCTATTTTCTCGGACATTATAGGTTAAACAACAATTTAGTGACTCACCTTCAATCGTTTTGGAGGTTACAATGTTTTCATTTGTAGATTAAAGGATTGAAATAAAATGCTGTTGAAAGTAAAAGCTTAGAGACTACGTAAATAATACCTAAAGGATTAAAGTGTCATGAAACTAAAAGGCTGGGAACCATCTGATTCATTTCTTAAAATGCAAGTGTTGAAGTGTGTTTTCCACTGAATTTCAGAAGGGTCGTATTATTTTACTGTATTTTCTGTAGTGTTTGATGTTTTTCATTTTGCAGTTTGGAATCACCCTTGTTATGGATTAGAGCTGATCCAGAAATGGAGTACCTTGCTGAAATTCATTTTAATCAGCCTGTACAGATGTGGGTAAGACATCCTGGCCTTTTTTGTAAAGTTGTGCTGCCTTTCTCCATGATTGACATTCTAGTTTAATTGATTGTGGGTACTTTTTACTACAAAACTTCGAAGCATTTGTCATATTAAAATTCGTATTTAAGTAATTGATTGTGATGACATATTAGCATTAAGGCCTTTTTTGGAGGATAGAAAGTGAGAGGAAAGAAAATGGAGAAAATGTATTCGGCCATAATATTGACTAGACAGACTCAGGAATAAAATTACTTGACAAAATGTATAATCCAAATGCATTTTCTACCCACTTTCTTCTCCCCGAAAAAAAGCCTAAGAATTGGCTTGAGTTGGAATAAACTTTCTTCCTGAGTCTTGGGTTTTTTTTTATCTGTTCTCAATTGGAATGAACTTGAAATGGTTGACATAGTAGGTTTCCATGTAATAATATCAGATAAAAGAATCGCATAGTGAGGTCCAAAGAGTTTTGGAGCCTGAGGCGCAAGGTGTTTGTGTGGTGGGCACGAGTGCATGTTCGCACACACATATCTATTTTCTAGTTGAATAATAATGTGTGAAATAGAAAAATAGATTATTGTGAAAGAATGGATAATATGCGCCATTTGATTTATCTGGGAGAGGATGAAGATAATATGTCTACTGAGTGCTTTTTTATGTGAAATTTTGTTGTAATTGTTATATTAGGAAAGTTCGAAAAGATTTCAGTAAGGAATCTACTTCTAAAATATGAAATGACAAATTGTATAGGAAAATTTAAATGTTGCCTGTTTTTTTTAAATATGGATTATGGAATGTTCTACAAGTACTAGGAAAGATAAGATGCAGAGAAGATGAAAAAAAGTTTATTATTCCGGGCGTACATTTGTTTGTTGGTCAACAACCAACCTCATTTCTTTTCTTACAAGTCTTTCCTTGCTCTACTCAGTGAAAGAGAGAAGAAGAAGTTTTGAAACAAGCAATTGGCTTGATAAATTTTCATATACGGTTTAAGGTATATATAATACATAGAAAATAGTTCAAAAAAGGAAAATAATCTCCTAATATCTCATAATAATCTCCTAGTATCCTTCTAATATATGTACAATCTACCCCAATAATTACAAGATTCTAACACTCCCCCTCAAACCAGAGCGTACATGTCATATGCTCCTAGCTTGTTACAAATGTATTCAATACGAGGACCTCTAAGATATTTTGTAAGGATATCTGCTAACTAATTTGCTAACTGATCGTTCGAACTAACGAAAGAGGTAGAAATACATCCTGATTCAATATTCTGTCAGATGAAGTGGCAATCTATCTGTATATGTTTTGTCCTTTCGTGAAACACTGGATTAGAGGCAATGTGAAGTGCTGCTTGATTATCACAGATTAATTTCATCTTTTTAATTTCTCCATATTTCAATTCTTGAAGAAGTTGTTTTAGCCATATAAGTTCACACGTAGCTAGTGCCATGGCTCGGTATTCTGCTTCTGCACTTGATCTAGCTACAACAGTTTGCTTTTTTACTCTTCCAAGATATCAAATTTCCTCCAATCAGAACACAATATCCTGAAGTAGACCGCCGATCAGAGGGAGAACCTGCCCAGTCTGCATCAGAATATCCAATAATTTGTGAGTGACCCCTATCTTCATACAACAAGCCTTGGCCTGGAGTTCCCTTAATATATCTTAGAATACGAACCACTGTATCCCAATGGCTATCACATGGAGATTGAAGAAATTGGCTAACCATGCTTACTGCAATAGATATGTTAGGTCATGTGATTGTAAGTTAGTTTAGCTTACCAACTAATCTGCAATATCTACCAGGGTCTTCTAATAACTCCTCCTGTCCATAAATAAGTCTAACATTTGGGTCTATGGGAGTATCCACATTTTTACAATTTAGCATGCCAGTTTCTTCTAGCATATCCAGTGCATATTTCCTTTGGGAGATGCATATACCTGTCTTAGATTGAGTTACTTCGATCCCCAAGACATACTTAAGATTTTCTAAATCTTTAGTCTGAAAGTGACTAAATAAATGCTGTTTGAGCTGAGAAATCCCTTGATGATCATTACCTGTTATCACTATGTCATCAACATAGACCACTAAGTAGATACACTTGCTTTGATCTCCATCTCCATGTCTATAAAATACTGAATGATCAGCTTCACTCCGGTTCATCCCAAATTGTTTTACAACAACATTGAATCTTCCAAACCATGCCCTAGGAGATTGCTTTAAACCATACAGAGATCGACGTAAATGACACACTAAGCCAGACTCCCCCTGAGGAACAAAACCAGGTGGTTGCTCCATATAAACTTCCTCGGCCAACTCCCCATGTAAAAAGGCATTCTTGATGTTAAGCTGATGAAGGGACCAGTGATTTATAGCTGCTAGAGATATGAGAAGACGGACAGATGCAATCTTAGCCACAAGAGAGGAGGTGTCACTATAATTAAGGCCATAGATCTGAGTGTATCCCTTAGCAACAAGGCGAGCTTTAAGACGATCAATTTTGCCATCTGGATCAACCTTGACAGTATAAACCCAACGACAACCAACAGTACTTTTGCCAGTAGGTAATGGAACAAGATCCCAAGTTCCATTGGAATGAAGTGCAGTCATCTCTTCCACCATAGCCTGACTCCACCCTGCATGTGATAATGCTTCACTCACAGTCTTAGGTATAGGGACATTAGACAAGGAAGAAACAAAAGCATAATATGAAGGAGATAAACGATGATAGCTCAAAAAATTATAAATGGGGTGTGGATTCCGTGTGGAACGAATACCTTTATGGAGGGCAATGGGAAGTGGTGCTTCCTCTGTTAATGGCATGACCGGTGTAGGAGGTGATATCGGTATAGGAGGTGAGTCACCGAGTAATGTACTTGCATCATGAAGAGAATTAATAGGAGGGTCAATCTGCGAAGGTCGACGTGAATAGACTTGGAGAGGGTGAGTAGTGGTTGGACGAGGAAGAGTAGGAACAGAAAGAGTCGCAGAAGCAGGATCCTCGTTGACTGTGTGTTGTGAAAAATACAGAGAAGTCTAAAAAAATGTCACATCAGCAGCAACAAAGTATTTATGAGTGACCGGATCATAACATTTGTATCCTTTTTGGAGACAATAATACCCTAAGAAGATACACTTGACTGATTTTGGTTAAAGTTTATCTTTTCCTGGAGTATGATTATAAATAAAATAGGTACAACTAAAAACTCGGAGAGGAAGACTATGAGAATTTTGATTTGGAAAAACAATAGAATGAGGACTCTGATAATTTAGAACAGAAGAAGGCATGCGATTAATGAGGAAACAGGCAGTAAGAGTGGCATCCCCCAAAAACGTAATGGCACATTGTTACTAATTAGTAAGGTACGGGATGTTTCAATGAGGTGCCTATTCTTTCTTTTAGTAACTCCATTCTGCTGAGAAGTATGAGCACAAGAAGGTTGATGCATTATTCCCTGAGAAGACATAAATTGATTAAAAGGGTGAGAAAAATACTCTCTGGCATTGTCACTACGTAATATTTTAATGGAAAGTCCAAATTGATTACGAATTTCAGCACAGGAAGTTTGGAAAATAGAAAATAATTTTGAACGATTTTTCATAAGAGACAACTAAGTACATCGAGAATAGTCATCAATAAAAGTGACAAAATAATTAAAACCCAATGTGAAACTAACACGATTAGGGCCCCATAGATCTGAATGAACAATGTCAAACATAGCCGTAACCCTATTATTGACATGCTTGGGAAAAGAGACAGGAGTTTGTTTCCCAAGTTGACGCGACTCACACTCAAGAGAAGATAATGTAGAAAGACTGGGAACTAATTGTTTAAGCTTGATGAGACGGGGATGTTCGAAACGACGATGAAGGAGGTCAGCGGAAGCAGTGGAAGTAAGCGCGATTGTGGTGTTAGGTGAGGAAAGATAGTACCATCCTTGTGACTCATATCCTACTCCAATCATCTTCCTCGTACGTCGGTCCTGTACAAAAACATAGTCAGCTATAAAGGATATAATACAATTAAGCTGTTTGGTCAATTTGCTAATGGAGATCAATTTATATGGACATTCAGGAGTAAATAGTACTGAGATTAGAGTAACTGAGGGAAGAGGTTGTGCTTCTCCAATTCCTTTAGTTACAGTTTGAGAACCATTGTCTAAAGTGACAGTAGATGTGTTTGAAGGAACAGAGAGAATATAGAAAAGAGTTTCATTACCAGAGATGTGATAAGAAGCACTAGAATCAAGCGCCCAAGGATCAGGAACAGTGGATTTGGATAGACAAGCGACTAAATTACCAAACTGAGAGATAGTAGATGACTGTTGTTTAGCTTGTTTAGCTGTCTGAAATTGTGAATACTCACTATAGTTTGTACCAGATAAGGTAATAGCACCAAATGCTTGATCAGGTAATGGCAGAAGTCCAACACTAATATTCTGGGCCAAGTGAGCAACAGTTTTGCCAGCATTGAAAGAATGATTCTGCGATGGTTTACCATGCAATTTCCAACGACTTTCCCGAGTATGACTAGGCTTGTCACAATGAGTACAGTGTTTGGATTTGTTACCTTTCCACTTTTGACTATTATTCTGAACCGCAAATACAGATGCTTCCATATTTTGTGATGAAGCTGGGGTTACAGAGATGCGAAGGAGACGAGCAGAGACATCCTCCAAGGTGGGAATCACAGAACGTGTCAATATTTGATCTCGGACTGAACTAAGATCAGGTCGAAGACCTATGAGTGCCAAAACCATGGAGAATTTATTTCTTTGTTGTTCTTGTGTAGTAGTACTTTCTGAGAAAGGCATAAGTGAATTAAATTCATTAAGTAAAGTCTCAACTTGTCCAAGATAACTAGCTATATCCTGCTGATTTTGCTGCAAGTTAACAATATTAGACACCACTTTATATATTCGCTATATATCATTGGTATATAGTGTCTTGGCTTTGGTTCACACCTTACAACGGGTTTTGCAGGATTGAAATAAGGGAAGCAACTTAGGCTCAAGAGAATACCATAACAAATTACACAATTGTGCATCAATTTAGACCATGCTGTCCTATCTTTTTCCGAAATATCAGCAGCTCTTTTACTTAAATGATTGTCATACCCTTGTCCCATAAACTATAATTCAACAGAAGACGACTAAGAAATATAATTGCTACTGCCTAGAAGTTTCACAGTAGTGATAATAGGTGAATTAGAGTATTGTCAGTCATGTTTTTTTTTTTTTTTTTTTTTGAATTCTGGAGAAGGTTTTGTACCTGAATAGAAATAAAAAAGGACTGTGAATACCTTAAGAGAGAGAGACAGTGCAGGAGGTGACCAGAAAAGTGATGGTCGGACTCAGGCGAACCATTCAGAGGTAGCCGTTGAAGGAGAGGTCGTCGGAAAAGGGCTCATGCGCCAGCGCGTGTGACGGAGACAAACTTTGCGGCGCTTGGCGGTCGACGATGAGGTTTTCAATGACGAAATTTCGGGTCCTGGGTCGCCGGAAGCTGGGGAATTGGTCTCCGGTGGCTGTGAGATCCAACTCCTTCGGAATATTGGTGATTTCAAGGTGGCAGTAAGGTTGCCGTAACAGGTCAGAACTGAAGTCGGGTTTTTTTTTTTTTTTTTTTTTGTATGGAAACAGGAGAATTTGCAGAAATAAGGAGAGAAAAAATAATTAGACCACTATAGGCTCTGATACCATGTGAAAGAGAAGAAGAAGTTTTGAAACAAGCAATTGGCTTGATAAATTTTTATATACGGTTTAAGGTATATATAATACATGGAAAATAGTTAAAAAAGGGAAAATAATCTCCTAATATCTCATAATAATCTCCTAGTATCTTTCTAATAAATGCACAATCTACCCCAATAATTATAAAATTCTAACACACTCTATACTCGATCTTACTTAGAAGTCTACTCTGGCACCTTGTGACGGGCTTTAATCAGTCGTTACTCAATTCTCACTCTCCTAACGCTAGGCAAGAAAGACTTTTCTATCTATGTAATTTTATATTAGATAAGGAAAGAAGGGGCTAGGCAGCCAAGTCTTTCTAGTTCTAAAGAACACACACAACAAAAGCTGTACTTCTATAATGCTGATGTATGGAAGGTATCAATCATCCTAGAACTTACAGATCCAGGTCAAAACAGGTCATCCAGATTCGAAACTTACTTGGGAGAGTAAGACAATCACGGGCGAGCTTAAGGCAGATACCCAATGCTTCACACTGACCCAATCGGAAGCCAAATCAGTGACCCACAAAAGCCAAGAGCATCAGTGATGGGGTGAACATCCTTCCAAGAGGACCGCTCTAGTTGTTGATGCCATTTTTCACGGGGTTTACTCAGTTAAATGTATTGTTTGCTATTCAATCGAAATTTCATAAGAGAAGAAAGGGGTCAAATACGGAGCATCATCAATATTGGGTCGATCTCCAACAACATTCAGTATTTTATCTGTATAATTTGGCAAAACGGGCCTAATCCTCGCCCTTGGTTTACTGGCTGGCAATGATGGTAGTGCTGCTTCTCCCTTAAGAATCCTAGACGCATCTCTTACTCTTGGCCTCTTCTCATAGTCTAGGTGCACACAAAGAAGCCCTAGCATGAGCATTCTCCCCATCTCTAGTGCATCAAACTTCCCCATCAACCTTGAATCAGCAGCTTCAATTAGTTTCTTCTTTTCCCACAAGTTCCACACAAAATCAACAACCACAGTTCCATCATCTTCAAAAGGCTTCCTCCAAGTTCCCACTTCTAACACTACTACCCAAAGCTGTACACATCAGTCTTCACAGTTGGAACACTAGCCGGTACACTAGTACAAACCTGACTCTTTAGAGGTAAGTAGCATCCTCTCAACAATGTATGTACAAAAGCCACTCTCTTTCCGTGGGGAGGTCTTATATACGTTATACGTTCTTAGAGGATTTACGTAGTAAGAAAATAGGATTTACTCGCTCTTCGAACAGTGATGAGCGGTTTAGCCTGTCACAACAGGTTCTACTTGCAAAATCCTACAGATAGTTTCACACAGCAAATTATTCAGAGGATTTTTAGGGGCACCTAAGCAACAGGGCTGTGCCTGAGGGCCTGAAGGCCATAGGTATGTATGTCAAGTTTGCGCCTCACCTGGCTATGGCTCAGGCGAGGTGGCTCTGCCTGGTTCCGCCCTCAGCCTAGGCACCTGCCTAGGTGTTCCTTTAACAACCCTGAATGAGTGCATATAGGATGGTGGAAGTCTCCTTTGCTGAGAGATAGTGAGAGGAGGATAGTTGACATGGTTAGACATGTTCAGAATAGATAGGTAGGTGCAATGGTCTGGAAAATTAAGCATATCCAAGTTAAATTGAATAAGACGAGATTGTCGAAGGATGAAAAGAGGCAAAGTGGTTGCAAAGGAATTAGCATTTCCATTTGTTTTTGGAATATTACCCCGTAAACTGAATATGATGGAGGAAAAAGACACATGCGGTCAACACAATCAGATTTGGGGTGAGGCTTTGTTGAGTTCAACTTGTTTTAGACACTGGAAATGAATAACCCTAAACAGTAACTGCCAGATCGGATCTTTTTTTCGTTTTCTTTCTTATCTTTTTGCTGTTAAATAATGCATATGGTGCTGAAAGGTTTTGGTATGTATTAGTACATTATAGATGTATGTACTTCTTACCAAACCTCAAACATTAGTTATATCAGTGATCACTTCTTTTGGAAATTTAATTGTGATGAAAAGATTGAATTGCTTCTAGTGTGAAGTCATTTTTTTCCATTCTGCATCCAAACACAAGAGCTTATCTTTGATTATGCAAGTTAGGATATGAATTTGTCTGTTTTCTTCTTTTAATCTTTCTACATTTTTTTTTGCCTCATATGAGTTTCTGCTAACATACTTTGTAAATGTTCATCAGATCAATCAGTTGGAGAAAGATGAGGATGTTGTGGCTCAGGCACAGGCAATTGCGGCACTAGAAGCATTACCACAGCTGCCATTTTCTGTTGTAGCTGCCCTGAATAGTTTCCTCATTGACTCCAAGGTTTTTCATGCTTGCAGTGGAATGGTTGCCTGTGATTCCTTTGTTGATTGGTGTCTTATCTGAATTTGCTATGTTTTGGCCAGGCCTTCTGGAGAGTCCGGATTGAGGCGGCATTTGCATTGGCTAATACAGCATCTGAGGTATTGTAATAATGTAATTGTGAGCTAAACTCTTCCCCCCACCCCACCTCAAAACATCTGACATGGCGTTTGCAAGCCTCAGTGTGTGTGTACGCACGTTTGTTTCTCTCTCTGTCTCACAACTTTGCTAGGCTAGCACTGGAGATCAATCTCCAGTTGAAGATTAAAAGGTAGAATATTATGTTGGCAACTATGGTTGGAGAGGCGATTTGATTAGGAACCTAATCAAGGAAATCAAGGGTTTGACCATTTATGGTAGTGTTTCTGCATAATGACTGTCATAAATCTAGTGGGAATTTACTATTTTGATGAGGCTATTTAATGAAAAAGTAAGTTACGGTATAAATGAAATATTCCCTAAATTTGAAAGAACGAAGATATTTATGTGACATTACTTGTGAATTGAAGGAAAAATAAAGACAAACAAGTTTGGCAGCTTTTGTTGTTGTATACTTGTATTCATTTTTTTTTTTTTAAATTCTATCAATGTGTTTCAGTCTTTAATCAGTTATACAATGTTCTCATCTCTTAGAATTCATTCCAAAACTGTGCTGTTTGGGAGATTGTAGGGTCCATACTGTACTGACTTGGACTCTATCCCTGGAACATCAATTATTTGGTCTGGAAAATTGGAAATCCTATGTGGCAGCAGTGTCCCACATACGCTGTAGGACGTGGAGTCTGTCGTCCCAACAACTCTGCTCAATCTATTCAATTCCTTATTTGCATCTCCATCAGAAAGTAAAAGTTTTGGATGGATATCTAATAAACCATAAAATTGTGTTATTATAATGATTTATGGTCTAAATTGGTAAGATCAAAGAATTAGATATAATTATAAAGTAAAGTGGAAGTTCAGACTTTTTTTTTTGGGTCCATCAGACTTGAGATAATAAATCCTAAACTTCGCACATAGAACTTGCTTAAGTATGCTGCATGCATCACACCTATGGCAAGAATCACTTGAAACTCTGCCAGAGAAGCAGTGCGGGGAAGTTTCTCCAATTCATTTGATTCTATTGAAGAATGAAGCATTATGGACAGATAACTTTACTATTCTTTTAAAATAATTCAGTAGGGGAACTAGCTGACTAGCCGCGGGTGTTTCATCTCCACTACAAACCATTGTTGCAACAAGAGTTTGAATCCTGGGTTTTTTTCCTTTTCCTTATTTTTTCTTCATGGTTTCCTTTTTTATAGCACTGTTCTCAAAGTCAACCACATTCAAGGTGGTGGAATCTCTAATCTCCAAATTAGAACAATGTTTTATGATATGCTAATGGCCAATAGATTATTTCTCCTGAAAAGTTCCATGTTAAACTGCGTTTAGACTTTTGGACTTGATTTACATTTAAGTGTATTATTCTTTTTTTTTTTTTTTTTTTCGTCTGGCAGGAAACTGATTGGTCTGGTTTACTTCATTTGGTAAAATTTTACAAAAGCCAAAGGTTTGATGCAACAATTGGACTCCCCAAGTGAGATCCTTTGCTCTGTCAGTCTGATTCGTGGAGGGTTATCCATATAAGATACACTTACATGAATTTTTTTTATGTTGATATCACCAGGCCAAATGACTTTCATGATTTTCCAGAGTACTTTGTTCTTGAGGTAATGCGATGAGGTAGGGTATGTAATTAGTCTGTGTGTGGTGCAATTCTTTTGTTCGTATAACTATAAGATATTGTGCTACTTATTTTGAATCTTGCAAGATTACTTATTTATCATTTACTGAAACAATCTTTTGTTGCCACTAGGATGAACAGATTGTAGATTTTCTGGGAACCTGCCCATGTAAAATAGTTTCTATTGGGTTTTCTTGGCATAAATATGCTGATCAAAATTACCTATGTATTTGCTTTTTGTAATTCATATCCTTCAAAGAACTAGAGCAAAATGTCCTTTGCTACCAAAATGAGTAAAGCCTAGATGATAGTTGTATCAATAACAATACTAGAAGGAAAAAAGGGTCCTTTAATCTGCTGATTACTACCACTATATGTTTTGTGTTGACTTGTATAATGCTGGGTAAATATCTAGGTTAAGGGTTTTTGTTAAATTTTTCTGTTTAAGAAAGTCAACTCAGATAGCATTAAATTCTTGCAACTGGAATTGGCAATGGAGATTCTTATTTACAAGCATATGCCTATCATTTTCTTAAAATATATTATGATACTTCTGCTTTTGAGAATCCTTCTCCAATTGGACCAACTACAGTTCTTTCTACAAACTGTTTCTAAAGCTGAAATTTATTTGTACGAGTTATTGCTTGATGAAAGTACATTTAACAATGAGAGAGTTAGCCTGTAGAAGCTGTGGTATTACAGAATTGTACTGGTTCTTATAGAAGGTAAAAGGAGTGAAACTGCAGTTCATGACCAGTTAGTGACATCTTGTATATATTTCCTTTTTCTTTTCCTTTGCTATCCAGGCGTTGATGCCTGGTTTGGGGCTCTTAATACTAGATATTGGCGTGTGATTCGTCTTGCTAGATGTTGAACTAAGACCTTATTAATGTTATTGACGTTATATTTTCTATGTAAAACGCTTATAATTCCTTCTCATTTCTTGCGTTAACTTAGGCCATTCCTCAAGCTGTAGCAATGGTTAGAGCTGCAGACAAAAAGAGCCCAAGGGAAGCTATTGAATTTGTTTTGCAACTTTTGAAGGTTGTTTCTTTCCCCATTCCTGCAAAGTTATGATATGGGATTGATTCTTTAGTGATTTTCATCTGCTTTTACAATATGTGGTGCATGTAAGAATATGTGGTATTTTCCAACTTAACTAAGTCTCAATCCCAGTTTGGTTAGCTTCAGCTCGATGGAATCATTTTCTGTCCCATCTGGATTAAGACTACAATTTCGGAAAGATCCAGATTAAGGTTGCATTTTCAGAAAGATATAGGGTCACTATTTCTCCACCTTTTGATGTGCTTAACCTTCAACACTTGTGAATTTGTTGGTCCAACATGCATATGCCTAAACTATCTCAATCTCCCTTCTCTCAAATTCTCTTCAATAAGTGCCACTTCCACCATCATGCAAGCGCAAGCATAGAATGAAATAAGCGACTGCTGCTGGATTTTATGCAATTGGACTTGCTCGTCATCGGGATTAACGCCTGGGATTTCATCCCAAAGAAATATATTCTTTGGAAATGTTAGGTACTCTTGCCGCCCTTAGATGGATTTTAGAGAAGCAAAATCCTTTAGTTCATTCTCATCCAGTTCATTTTTGTGTTTCCTATGTTCACCTTTGCATTTTATTTTTACCAAGCTAATTTTGTGCAGTAGTGTCTTTACCATGTCTGTTGATCGAATACTAAGAATCATGTTGCAGTTCACTTCAATCATTCTGTTTTAATCTTATGACTGACATCCTCCTTGCTTCCACCATCTCTTTGTATAATAAAGCCTTCTGAGATTTGTACTTTATGAGATCACTACACCTCGTCTTTGAACATAAGATTTTCTGCTATTGACTAATGCAGCATGGCAACTGAAAGTTTCAAGAACTTTTGTGGTTAATAATGCAATCCCTACAAATTGGTGGCATTTGATTTTCAAAGAATTATTTTGGAGAATCTTTGGACTTGTGTACATGTATTACAAAATTAATCCCCACATGGTGACGCTGCTCCTAAGAATAAATTACTTCTCCTTGTCTCATTATTCCTGGATGTGGCTTTTCCCAACCCTTGTAAATATGTTCAGATGGCAAGGGTCGTGGCTACAGTTCAGATCTGAAGGGAAAAAAAAAAGTTGTTTCTAGGGAATTGATGCTTTGAAAAGTTATTATATTTGCCAATAAGAGGACAGTGAGTGGAGTGGGACAGTGAAAAGTGGAAATGAAATCTTTTAAAAATGAAAAAAAAAAAATAATGGGAGAATTGGGTTAAACTATTTATAGGTAATCTGCATATATTCTGCTTCAATCTGTCTAACCAGGATCACAGGGTAAGAAAGTAGGTGGAGTGGAAAAGTAGCACTCGCCAAACCAGGTCATGGTCTGTTTAGTATGTAGAGAAGCTTCCGAACTTGTGGTTGAATGTTGCTGTGTAGAGTTCAAGAATTCACATTAATACTCAATAATA
Source organism: Jatropha podagrica (assembly GCA_947857235.1). Classification (NCBI taxonomy): domain Eukaryota; kingdom Viridiplantae; phylum Streptophyta; class Magnoliopsida; order Malpighiales; family Euphorbiaceae; genus Jatropha; species Jatropha podagrica. The sequence goes on from CANUEP010020169.1 coordinate 25,634, forward strand.
CCCTAATCATCGTCATATTGTTTGTTTACAGGGTAAACGTGACAAACAAGCTTGCAGATGATGCATTTTCTGTATTGATTTGTTGTGTCTGCATTGAGTTCCTCATCAGATAGTTATTCAATTTTTCAGCTCAGTTATGTAGAAAATGGAGGATATACTCACTTTCATAGCTGCCATTTATATTGATTGTGTTGTGTATCAAAATTTGCATTAAATGCATTACCAAAAGTGTGTATGAAAATGGAATTCTCTCTCTCTATCTCTCTCTCTCTCTCTCTCTCTCTATCTATCTATCTATCTATCTACATATATATCACTTGTGTTTTCAATATGCTTAGTGGTTATTACAATCTTTTGGCTCGGTTCTGGTGTTTTGCAGTATAATGATAATACTGGAAATCCTTATTCTGATGTGTTCTGGCTTGCTGCATTGGTCCAATCTGTGGGTCAACTTGAATTTGGGCAACAGGTTTGTGAACATTTTCCCCATCTCTTAGTTTAATCCTGTTTTAATCTATTTATCTTCTTAATTCTTCTTGGCTGTTTTTTGTTTTCAATCATTTTTAATGTTCTATTTTTGTTGTCCTTCATATTCTTATCTCAGAAAGAAATTTTTTTCATTTTGTGGTTATTGCCTACTTAGAATTATTATCTTCATCCTGTTCCCCATGTTCCTCTCTCTCTCTCTCTCTCTCTCTCTCTCGTACGCACAGACACAAGAAATACATGATTGCATGATACTGCCAGACAAGAAATTTGTATATCTTGTTTGTCCAACTTTTTGGCTAAAAACCAATTCCGTAGTTGGACTGATTATTCTTTCCTCGGTGGTGGTGTTAATGATGTCTAGATTGATGTTAAATGAGGGTGGTGAAGATATTTCTCCCATTCTGTTTGAAAGAAACAAAGAGAGCCCACAGACATGCTTGTCTGGTTTGTTTTTGCTTGAAAAAAATTAGGCAATCCTGTGCTATTGAGGAATTGAGATCTGTAATTATTTGATTATACCTAGGAGTTAAAATTCAAAATTGATGATTCAATTGTTTCTTCTATAATATTTACTGGAGATGTCAAGGCACAAATTGGAAATTGGTAGCTTATTTTGGTTAACATATTGTTTAGAGTAAATCTACCTGGAATTCATTTCTACCAAGTATAAACATCTCTTTGCTCACCCTAGGAAGTTCTTTTCCATTGTTTGGCAAAAAGAACTTGGAACACTATGAAATTTGAAGTAAAGTTTTGTTTTTAGAAATTTCGAAACATTATTGATATAAGTTCGGTTATTGGTTTGTTTGATACCAAATATACAGACAATATTGGTTCTGTTGTCCATGTGTGTGGGCTTTGTTACAGTTGGGCACTGTATGCTACAAATTTCATTCTCGGAGTAAAGTGCCTAAACAAAATAATTGTTGCATTTTCTGTAGTGATAGGCAAACCCAGTAAATCTTTGGGTAAATCAAAAGGTCAATGTGGAAAAAATAACTGAGAAAGCGACAGCGTATTGTAGAAAAATATGAACAAGGGTCTCCTATAACATGCAACATAGACTTCTAGAGGTAGTACTTCTATTTCCTTAACAATTCAATATGTGTACTCAGGTGAACCAGTAACCAAACGTTACCCTAACTTTCGATGGAAATTAGCCCTTCAAATGTGATTGAATACATGCAAAAGCTTGTATTAGGAAAAAGAAGATCACCTTCAAGGACTTGCAGAAGATAGCCTGGGATTAGCCAGATTTCAAACTCTCCCATTTGATTTGGAAGAAAGCCAAAGAGGAATTAAGGATATTGTGCAACAATGTTATTGTGTTCTGTACTAGTGCAGAACGAAGCTATGAAATTAAATTAGATTATGTAAGAATTAGTAAATGCTGGGCTAATTCTGAATTTCATTTTAGATTGCTAGATTTTAAGTTATGTTTCGTTTCTGCTCATATGCATATCTCACATGTGCGGGCGCCCACACAAACATATCTTCTCACATATCAACTTTAAAAGCTGAAATTTGAATTTCATTAAGTTGGATTTCCAACGAACATAGTTTACCCTTCTAAATTCGTCATCTTTTCCACAGATTCAACGTTTGGTCTTAAAGTTGGTGCGTGGCCTTTGATAGGGAATTAAACCTTTTGGAATACTTTTGAGCTAAAATGATCTGCAGAAACATCATTGTTATCTGCGCTGAAAGGATGTAAAGTTAAACTTGCCAAAAAGGCTAGAAATGAGTGTTATGGGAAAGCATAGAGGCCTAATATGCTGAAGTTCACTCTTCTAAAGGGAACTATATTTGTTACAAAAGATCGCATGCCTGGCCATTTTCACATAAAACAGCAGTTTTTGATTGATAATGTCAATTTTATTATTCTTTCTAAATTCAATGCTTCCTATATGTTTTCTGGAGTCGGCCTCGCGGGAAATCCTCCTGTTCCCTCCTATCTTTGCTGTGTTTTTTTCCTTTTTCTGCCTCAATCTGGTAGTTCAATTCTTTTTTTTTATCACAAGACGATTAGTACTTGAAGCATCAGATACTTGAGGTTGTAATTATTGGTTATGGGGAATCTTGGCAGGCAGGTCTGTCCTGTCCATTTCTGCCTCTCATGCATGCTGTTACATGAAAAAGCTTTCACTTCTCTGTTTCTGGTCCTTATACCAGGTTTTTTCACATTATTGTAATTTTCTTTTAAGGGACTTCGTTTTTATATCAAGCATCATTCTTTATTTTAATCTGAGATGGATGTTTTGTTTTGTGTTTCGTTAGTGCAATCTAATGTCTCCTAGCTCCAGTCTTGAATGCGTAAGGTTGTGATGGCTTACCCTAAATTGCTTCTTTAACCTGTTGGCAGAGTGTGATGCTTTTATCATCTCTTCTCAAGCGCATCGATAGGCTTTTGCAATTTGACAGGTACATGGAACCTCTAGTTTGTCGAATATAATGAAATTTTATAAAAAGTATTACTGACCGACTTGGCAATTTACCAGGCTGATGCCTAGCTACAATGGGATCTTGACAATCAGCTGCATCCGTACTTTGGTACAAATCGCTTTAAAGCTTTCTGGATCTGTTCATCTTGTAAGTGGTCTTACTTATTCCGTTGGCTAATGGGCTGCTTTTCAACATTTTATGCATTCTTATATAGTGTCCATTATTCGCTGCAGGATCATGTTTTTGAACTTATTAAACCTTTTCGAAATTGTAAGGCAATGTGGCAAATTCGAATTGAATCAAGCAGAGCACTCCTTGATCTGGAATTTCACTGCCGAGGCATTGATGCAGCGTTGTCTTTGTTCATCATATATTTGAAGGAAGAACCAAGCCTAAGAGGTCCTGCACTGTTTCTTCTCATGGAGCTGCTTTTCATTTTTCACTTGTATCCTTCAGCTTTTAGATCTTTAATATCTCAAGTCATGTGCTTCACTTCATTTGTTACTTCTTTTCCATTCCTTGGTTGCAGGGCAGGCAAAACTTGCTGCGCATGCTATGCGGTTATGCCAGATACGAGATGGATCTAATTCAAAGGATGACATCAAGAACGCAACTCTTGTGGCTTTGCTTAGTGTGCTTGAGGGCTATGTGGCATTCAATAACATATATCTTAGGCACTACTTGTTCTGCATCGTACAAATCCTTGCGGGAAGGTAGGTTTGATTCTTCGTCATGTGACCAGATATTTTCATTGTAGGGTGATTATGTGCCTTGCTGTGTTTTTTCCCAACTGGTTCAATTTGCTTGAATGGGCTGGGGCTGATGAAAGCCAAATAATTTGGGTGGGCCACAGCTCTCTGAATATGGGCGTATACTTGTATACATGCTTGCATGAAAATGCTGACTTGATGTTGATATTGATGCTTTGCCTTTTCAGGACGCCAACACTTTATGGAGTTCCCAGAGATAAAACATCATGTCTTGGTAATACTGAAACATTGGGTGAGCCGAGGAACATTTTTGCGACACTTGTTGTGGAGCCAAAGACTCTAGATCCTCCTGTAGTCATTTCAAAATCTGATCAGGATAATATCACTATTCCAGAGGCTCCCAACGAAGCAGACACTATCCCCAGTAGTCACCTACAAAAGATGGATTTGGTAATTACAGAAAATATCAAGGAACCAGATATGATCTCTAATAATCATGAGCAGAACATGGATTTGACTGTTTCCGAACCTTTAAAAGAAGCAGATACAATCTCTAACAATCAAGAGCGTAAGATGCCAGTTGTCAAGATTAGAGTAAAAAAATCTGCTGCTTCTAGTAGAGCAGATGAGGCTGATAATCAAACTGTTGAAAGATCTCAAGGCGCGCATCGTGAAACTGATCGTGGGGTCAGCAGTTCTGTTTCTGTGGATGCACCCCCTAGGAATTCTGCTGAGGCAGTGAGCGCAAGCAATCAAAACGTCGAGGAAGTCAATTCATGTCTTGACCATGGGTCTCGCATGACTGCTAGCATCGGCAGTGCGAAACTTGCAAGTGATGGGGACAATTACAGGAAGGAACTTCAGTGCACTGCTGATTCGAGCAAAGTTTTTGTGCGCAGTCATCCAGAGGACCCATCATCACCTAGTGTCATGCAAGATAATAACGTTGATACTGGTGCACAAAAATATGCTAGTCTTCAAAACCTCACGGTTGGAAGATTAGATCGTGACGGTAGTTCATCAGGTGCTGTGGTATCTCCTCTCCACAGGAAAGAAAAGGACAAGAAAAAAGACAAGGAAAAGAAACGGAAACGGGAAGATCACAAAGGGCACAGGGATGATCCTGAGTACCTGGAAAGGAAGCGGTTGAAGAAAGAGAAAAAACGGAGGGAAAAGGAAATGGCGAAGTTGCTTGGTGATGAGGCAAAGGCGTCTTCAATGGGAGTTGTTAAAATACAGGAACCCAGCAGCATTAAATTGGCAACTGTTCAAGTGAAGCCAAGCGAATCCAGTGGTTCCAAAATGGCGAAAACCAACGTGGAAACAAAACCTGAGCCATCTGAAAGTAACTCTGCGCCTAGATTTCGAATTAAAATTAAGAATAGGACGCTGAATAAATCCTAATGTGCGCAGTTAGTTAGCCTTTTTCAATTATGGAGATTGATGGGATCAAATTTCCTATGAATTTTTGGTCTGTATATTTTTTCCTGCAAGTGTGACAGAACTTTGCCAACGTGAGGAATAATAGCTTTCAAAATCAAAGTTTTGTTGAATGATTCTTGTGCTTGATATTGGTAGGGATGGAAGTGGTAAACCGTAAGGTTGTTACCGGCTAAGATCACAAGGAAAAAAGATGATTTGAAGTGGGGGAGCCGTATTTGATTTAGGTGCAGATTCTCAAATTGCATCGGTTTTTATGGTTAACAATTTTTATATTTTTAATATCGTAATTAAAATAAAAAAAATAAATTATTTGGAAAATATTTTCTTAAAAATAAGTTGCTCCGTTCGTCTTAAAAAAGGATAATGAATCTTTTCTTTTTGGTTTGTTGGTTTGTTCGCAAATATAGTTTATTTTCTTTTTTATATATATAGCTAAATTTTTAAATTGCCTATTATATTTTTATTAAATTCATTATACAAATTATCTATTATATCTTTATTAAGTTTTATTATATTTTCAATATTTTTTTTTTTTTTTTTTGTAAAAGTAGAAAGTGCAAACTAATGAAATGAATTATTAATGAAATAATTAAATCAGCAGCTACTGATTTTACGCGAATGAATTGAAATTTTGTGGCATGAGCTTACATTGTTTTACCTTTTATGTGTATGTATATGTACAGGCATCTTCCTTGGGCTGGGAGAGTTGAACTTCTTTTATTTATTATTTGGCTTGTGTACAAAACCAAACCATATGTCTAATGTAAGTATTGATTCATGCATATAGTCTAAAGCTAACCTTGTTCCATTATTTGCGAAAAGTAAAGTCACCCAATATTCCACACGGTCAATGAAAGTAGCAAGTAGGCATGCAATGCAGCGCAGCAGCTATGGAAGATAAGACAACAAGGTCATGGGGTGTATCTATCTACTATATAGATACATCCGTACATCTCAAAAGATCTGATTTTTGTAGATAAGATGATTCTGTTCTTAAGATCTTGGATTTCTTTTACAGTCATACAAAGTCACACAGTCAAAAAGAAACACCTGCGACAGAATCAGACAGAACGTACGACTGATAAAAAAAATAAGTTGTTCAAATTCAATTTTTCAACTGCTACCATCCAAATCAACCTTAACTTTTACTTTCACGAAATCTCTCAACAAGACGTCTCTTAGACTGACTACTAGCCGCCTACACTTGAATTTCATTGTACTGTTACTTGTTCTTCTGGTGGCATTTTGGTATGAACCATTGAATCATTTGATCAAACAAGAATAGTAAAGGAAAGCTAAAATGAACTTGGGAGAATATATTTTTTGTGTTCCGCTGTAAGGTTTGGGATTGGATTCTCGCTTACAATAGTAACAATTGATCTTTTCCATTTTGTGCAACGTACGGATATTATTAGGTCTATAAGTAGATGATTTAGGGTTAGGTTTTGCCTTACGGAATTTGCATGTTTTGCTTTGTCGGTTTCATATTTAATTGAAACTATAATTTGTCGTGCAAGAATCTTCCATAAATATTAAACTCCTGAAATTGTTCAATTTAATCTAAAAAATTAACTTCTGAAAATAATTTTAACTTTAAATTTATTATCAATTTTGGTAAAAAATAATAAATATTAAAAAATTGAATAATTTGTTTTTATTTTTATACGTTTCTATTTTGATAACAGGATTCTTTTTTTCTGACTTTACTTTTTTTATAATTTTTTTTTATTTTTCATAAATTATAAAATTTATTAAGTTCCACTAAAAACAAAGTAAATTGATTATCCACTTAAAAGTTTATAACCTAATTAAAAATTAATTACTGTTCAAAATTAAATATGCAGGATCAGGTTATACTAATTCGAGAAATCCAGTCTCTTTTGTCGAAGGTGATTTCCCCTGCGGAAGAATCATATATTATTTGATAAATAAAATAATTATAATTAGTAACATTTATTAAAATTGCATTTTTATGAAAATATTATTTAAAATAATTGGTTGTTTAAAATTTTTTCATGTAATAATATATTTATTTATGTCGGTGCATCTCATCGTACATCGTACGGAGTGAAATTACAAGATGATAGATAGTGGATAATTCAAATTATTTATTAATTTTGGATTTAAGCTAAAAATTAGGAGGAAAGGGAGAAAGATACACCACAAATATTTGCATATGAGAAGGTGAATCCATTTGTTTGTAAAATGAAATTAAGATAGTATGTCTATGAGAGATGAGATTGCACACTAAACGACGCATAGAGGCAGAAAGAAAGAGCAGTCCCCACAAGCAAAGGTGTCGATCAATGCACCATGGAGGAAATATCCGTACTAGTCTAAAGTGGTCGCGTCCCTCCCATTCCCAAGTAGTACCTGAAAAACCGCCTTTTCATGTCCTCATCAGGCACTTTCACTCACTAGCTCACATGCACGAGACAAAAATCTTACTGCTCATTTTTGTAACAAAAACACGTAATAATCCTACTTTTAATTGATTTAATAGATTCGAACTCAAGTTGTCGTCTGCGGGGATCAATTTCTTTCATTTGTTCATTATATTTAATAACCCCTCAGCCAGCCAATGACTATATTTTGGGCGTTGTATTGTCATGTCCTATCTCTCTTATCTTTTTCTGGGACAGTGGAGGAATTATATTAATCATCATAAATGATGAAATCAAATGAAATGCTTTAGATTTGGTTTCATTCCATTCTCTGTGTATTTCTTTTTTTGTATTTTTATGATTGTCTTCTTCTTATTATTATTCTTATGGATATCAATCTTTAGAGTACACAGTTGCAAAGTTGAAGGTATATATAAATATATATAGCTCCTCATAATCAGTCTGCATGTCTTCTTTCTTGCTTTCTGTATCATCTCTAACACTCTTGCCCTGCCCTTCTTAACCAAAAACCTCTCTTCACTATTTATATCTCAAGCACAACATATTTTTTCCTATGAACTTTACCCTAACAATAATAAAATTGTTTTCTCTTTCATTTGTGTTCCCATTACAGAAATTCCTACAAGAAAAGAAGATGTCGAGGTTTAAAATCTCAAGTACGTTTGTTGCTTGGTGTTGTATTGCATGAGATAGATATTATCATTATTTATTTATTTATTTCCCTTTCTATTTTTTTTTTTTTTTTTCAGTGTAAAAACCTCAATTTGAGGCAGAGAACGCAAATATTTGATGAGTTGCTCAAACATGCCAAGGTAATATTTTTTTTTTCTTCTTCTGATTGTATATATATGCACAAACTAAATCAATGAAAATTATAGAAAGAAGGGTATAAAAACAAAATCAATTGAAAATTGATGGAGAATTGGAAGAATTTATGTATTTTTTTCATTTTATTTAATTTTTTTTTACATAAGAAACCATAGATGAAAAAAATAATATGTCAAAATTTGTATGTCTGTGCTGTATTAGAAAAAGTTGCACTCAATCAAAACCAATTTTTATTGCTATTTTTTTTGTGAACCATAACAAATTTTCAAAATTAATACTATGTTTCTATATTTCATTGCTGTATTTTAAACAATTATATAATAATTTGAATAAAGTTTCAAAAATCCAAAATTAATGAAAGGAAACTCAAAATTCTAGCACAGTGGAAAAACCAAAGCCTAAAGAACATAATATACTTAGATGCTAAAATTAGAAACTAATTATTAAAAAAATAAAAATTAAGAATTTTATATACTAAAAAATATAAGAGTATATATGGCAAACTAATGCAAAATTATGTTTATGGCAAACTAACTTGTATTATATGTTTGCTTAATGTTGATTAATTTTATTGAGTTTTTAAAACTTTAATTATCTGAAAATAAAATTTTTCAGTATTGAAGTAAAGCCCAAGACCAAGCCCAAGCCCAAGCCCAAACCCAAACCAAGTTTCTTGTATAAAAAAGAAAATGAGAAACTGAAACCAATTGGGCCTAGACCCAACGAATACGAAGGAAGAATATAGAGAGGAAAGCTTGAATGATTTTGAATATTAGTAGTGATTAATCTAATTAATTAACAAGAAGAAAAAAAAAAAAAAAAAAAAGCTCAAACCAACATATATGATTTAAATTTCTCAGATTTTTCTTTTTTTACTACTAGAAAAATTTCAGAGTTAAATTGGTCCCATGCTTCAACATGTTCAACTTCTACAAAGTTGAAGAACAGCATTTCTTGCCAAATAGTTAAAGCAGAGGTACGACTTCCCTTCCTGGTCGTTCCATCAAAATAAATTTGTAATTTCTACCCTTTAACGAATTTAAGAGTTGTCGTTGTCGTAGATGTCACATCAAAAAATAGTATAGTGGTAATTCGACATAGATTTGATTTCGAATCCTTTTTAATATTAAAAAAAAAAGTTGCTTCTCAAATGATTTAAATATTTGATTTTTTTTTAAAATATTTAATTTGATTAGAGTGCGTAATTAAAAAAACATATTAAAACATAATAGTTAATTGCATAAAATATATTTAGATCATCTTAAATTGCACACACTTCAAACTTTAAATTTAAAATTTTCAATTAAATTTAAAATTTTCCATGTAAAACACCAAATTAAATTTTTCATTAAATTATAATTAAATTTAAAGTTTTGGAAAAAAAAAAGCAAAAAGTTAGAGAATAAAGAAAAAATATCAAACTTTTTCTTTATATATTATTTATATATCAAAAATATTAATTTTCTTAAAAAATATATTTTGTAAAAATTAAAATCATTAATTCCACATCAACTCAATTTTTTATATTTTAAATTAAACTCAGAAAAAATTCATAGACAGTCCTTTTCATGATAAATTCAGTTTAATTTAAATTATGCAACTCGAGCATACAAAAACCATAAAGTAAATTTGAAAATCTCAAATATTATTGGTATGAAAATATTCAACTTAGCATGAGAAGGAAAATAAAATTTATATTCAAATAATTTATTCAAAAATTAAAAATAATAACTAAATAAATCAAAAGAGAAAAAAGAAATAGCTACTCACTGTTTCAACTATTGATCGGCGGAGAGGTGAAAATTTTACTATCTCTTTAAAAGAAATTCTCTCATGAGTTTCTTTGGTATAAGGTAAAGTGACAATTCAAAAGAACAATTTCAATCAACTCATCCTCCTATTGAAAAGGGGATTTTTAGTATTTTAATTTTAATTTATTCAAATGTAAAATATGTGAATTATTGTGAAATTAAATTACAAAGATCAAAGATTTGGCAATAATTAAAATATATAAGTTTATCTATTTCAAATTCATAGTTGACACTAAATAAATCTAAAAAATTATTTTTTTTTTCAATGAGATATACTGCATTAATCATGAGAATAAACAGTTAATAAGCAGGTGAAAACATAATTTCAAATTTTATGACGAGCATAGATAATTGAGACTCAAGCTAAGGAATGAGCCTCAATATTTGTTTGTCTCCTAATCCACTTAATACTAACATCAGGCCTATTCAAAAGAAAATGTTTACAATTCGAGATAAGTAACCCAAATTCAGAAATATCACTGAATGATGAATAAATAATTTAAGCTAAAACATGATAGCCTGTAAAATAGTATCCAATGGGCAAAGAAGAACACACAAAAAGAAAGTAATGTATGAGAGCAATGGCCTCAACTACTTTGGGCTCACCATTTCCTACCTAAAAACCTGAGATAACATGAAGAAAAGTACCCTCTAGGTTCTTAATCACGATGTCAAAACCCTCCATGTCCTGAGCATGAAAACACGCACTATCCACAAACGCATGCTAGTTTGGATCACCGCCAGCCACAACGTCCACAGTTTTCGCACCCACCCCCAGTACATGGGTTGTAGTAAATAAGGTTGACGTCATTTTCCAGTCTTGTGGAGAACATGCAGAAACATGCATGTTAGAAGGAGATCACCATTATTGTTTCCACAGCAGCTCATTCCTAACCAACCACATTGTCCATGTAATAACCGCGACCCATTCTGCTGCGTTTTGGCCCTTTTGATCATAAACCTGTATGAAAAGGCTAGAAAAAGTAACATCTAGACTAGAGACATCGACACCTTCTTGACTCCAAACCTCCATAGCCCAAGTACACCTAACAAGCACATGATCCAATTCCTCCACTAAACCACAGAATAAACAGTCCCTAGTAACCTCAATTCCCTTCCTCTTAAGAGCCTCTCTAGTAGGAAGGACCACAGAAAAGGATCTCCACATGAAATCACGGACCTTAGGTGGAACGTTAAGTTTCCAAAGCCGACTCCACCCACGAAATTGAGACTGTGTAAACCCTTGTCTAAACAACCATTCGCAAACATGGTACCCCGATTTTACTGTATAACAACTCTTGCTATCGAAGTGTCATAATAAAGAATCCTCTTGGATACGAATGCTAAAGGGAATTTGTAAAATAGCACGAATATCTCTAGCACTAAAAAGAGAAATGAGTTTTTCCACATCCCATTCCCTACTTCCCTGTCGGAAAAAGCCACACACTCGCATTACTGTATTAATAAAACTCCCTCCATCATTAGCTACAAAAGAGTCAGCCTTTGAGATCCAGGGATCTATAGGAGAAAAAGAAAGTAGAAAAATCAAATGAAGTAATTAAAAGAGAAATTAAATTGCAAGTAAAAATATCAAAAGAAAATAATTAAATTTCAAATGTTTGAAAGGTAGAATTTTATCAAGCAAGGAAAAATCAATTATCATTTTATATAGACTTAATCACAAAAAAAAAAAAAAAAAAAAAAAAAAAAAAAAAAAACTGAATTTATGAGTTTTTTTAAAATTTGGTCAATATTTTTAATTTTGTCAATTAATACTTTATACTTATTTTTTTTTATCAATTGTAGCGTCTGTCTAGAATCTGTCAATGTTATTCATGTGTTCGTTAATGTGATTCAATTTTTTCCATATCACGCCCACATGAACATGCCACGTAAGAAAACTAACTAAAGGGTTAATCACCAAAAAAATTATGAATTTATAAATTTTTTTTAAATTTGGCCAATATTTTTGATTTTGTCAATCAATACTTGATATTGATTGACAAAATTAAAAGGATTGGCCAAATTTAAAAAAAACTCATAAGTTCAGACTTTTTTTCGTGATTAACCCTCAGTATTTTGATTTTATTTTTTTTATCAACTTTAAAGTAAATTGAGGCATCAGCTTTTTTTGTATATGACTATATATTTTGGCAAATAAGAACTCATTTATTGGGTTTTCAAGTCATATAAAAATATCTAACATTTATTTATCCTAAAAAAATAACAAGCAAAATATGAAAATACTGAAGATAGTGTCCTACTGTAAAACGATATCATTTAATATATTTCTATATTGAAGTTAGTTTTCTTATATGGCGTGTTCACGTGGATGTGATCTAAAAAAAAATTGGACCTCATAAATGGACACATTAGCAAAAATTAACGAAGCCACAATTGACAAAGAAAAATAAATACATGGTATTGATTGACAAAATAAAAAATATTGGCCAAATTTGAAAAAAATTCGTAAGTTCAGGCTTTTTTTTGTAATTAAGTCTTTAGTTAATTTTCTTACGTGGCATGTCCACATGGACATGATAAGAAAAAAATTGGACCTCATTAACGCACATCAGCAACTATTAACAGATTCTAGACAGAGGCTACAATTGACAGAAAAACAAGCACATGGTATTGATTGACAAAATTAAAAGTATTGGCCAAAATTGAAAAAAATTCATGAGTTCAAGTTTTTTTTTGTGATTAAGCCTTTTATATATATATATATATAATGATATTTTTCTTTTATCAACTAAAAATTTATTTTTATTAGTTATATGTCTAGGAAAAACTCAGCATATTCAATGATATTTTCCCGAATCATTATACATCGAACCTATCTCAGAACCTCAACATACAAATATAATGGAACTTCTTGAGTTAAGAACAGACATTACATATACTGAATAAAACAACGAAGAGACATTGCATAACTGAATTAAAACAAAATAACTGTAACCAAGCAAAAAGTTGTTAACCGCTTCAACACTTTTGTTAGCCAAACAAATTGCATTCTTGGAATAAGAGGGAAACATCTGAAGTGAGACTTAGAAAACAATTCTACAGCTCTAATTATGGCAAGAACTTCTGTTTTTCTGGTTTATTAGAATCAAATAATCCCTGCGGATTGCAAGAAAATGCATATCAATTATCTCTGCTTTATTATTTCGTAGAACCCCTCCGAACCCGCAGCAGCAGGTTTACCTTTGGCAGCAGCATCCACGTTAGTGGACTCCAAGATAAATTATTTTTCAATAAAGAATTAGTTTTTTCAACTGTCCTCCTATAACTAGAAACCAATTCTTTGAGCTGTTGAGAGTTAAATTTGGTTCCCTATCTTATAGCTATAAGACGAAAAGCTTCGTTACACTTCTAGAGATAACTAATCTAGTTAGGTTGAGCCATTAATTCTGACTTCTTCTAGAGATAACTTTGTTGACTTATTTGGTTAATTACGTTCTGATTAGGGTTCAAACTTGCATTCTTAATGGCTATTGATATCTCATACAACTTTAGAATGACTTGAGAGATCTGTATAAGCGTTTTCTCAATGAGAATGCAACAGTGGTTTTTACTTCACAAATAATTGATTTTACTTTATAAATTTGGACTTTGTGTGTGCGCGCAGCTATTTATGTTGTCTGTTAACCTTTACAAGAAACATTGAAGAAAGAGGCAAAGAATTTTGAATGAACTATATATAGATAAAAATATATTATTACAAGTGTACAGTATTTTCAAATAATTTGCAGTTATCTAAATTTATAATAAATAGAAATTTAAATATAAAAGTATCACGTCATAAAACACATATGCGTTCCATTATTGAGTTGTCAATTGTCAACTATTAAAACTTTATAATAAATGAAATTCCTCGAACAATGATAAATAATTATGGTGGTCCTCCTTATATTTAGGCATCCAAAAAGACTAGACGGCCAAAGTGACAAAATTTGTGATGTTAAATTGCTGTAATAGATTAGCAATTGGTGGAGCAATTATTTTCTAGAACTCAAATAATGAGTTACATTGCACATAACCAAATAAGAGAAGGGTCAGTCATTTCTTTATCTCTCTCTTCTGCACAAAATACTTTCATCTATAACTACAGTACAGTGTACCTTATAGTGCCCTGACCTGACCATTTATATCAAAATGTAGTATATCTATCTATCAATTTTTACTCTTTAATTAGTTGGAATGAGAGGTCATTCCTTATATGGTGGTTTCCACCTCCTCAAAAATGGTCCAACCACTGAAAGACAAACAACAAAAGTCACACAAAGACAAAAGATAAAGGTGTCTTCAAACTTCTTATGGCAAGCATAGCTCTGCATAACCATAATTTCCGCCATTAATGGTGCAAACCTTCAAGCTATGTCTTAAACCCACTTTTTGTGTTAACCCATTTTCTCTCTCCTAGGTTTTTTTTTTTTTCCTTTCTCCGGTCTCTTTCTTTCTTTCTTTCTTTCTTTCACTTCTAGGGTTTTCTTTAATTCTTTTCAATTCAAGAATAATTTCCAGTGCATATTTCCCTGTATATAATCATGCTAATGATTATGTTTACGTGTCCTTCAGATTAGGGTTTGCTGTATTGGGACTGTCTCTTTCCGTCTTAATTATGTTATTATGGTCTAGAGACAATTTAGTTTTTTTTTTTTTTTTTTTTTTTTTTTTCTCTTTTTGGGTTTTCTTGGCTTTGTTTAGTTCTTTCATTTGGGTAATTGTTTGCTGGCTAAAGATCAATCTTGATATATGGGTCATTTTTTTTTTCTGTTCATAGATTCCTGTGTTAGGGTTCTTTGTTTCCACTAAAAAACCTAATTAATTTGTTTTTTATCTCCTTTCTCTCTCTCCACCTTAAGCTTCAGATCCTGCTACATACTGATCTACTCCTCTGGGGTTAATTTGATCTCTGGCTTTTTGTGCAGAAAGGTATCCAGATCTGCAGAAATGCAAAAACAGCAAAAAAAATTTCCATTTTTTCTGTCAAAATCTTTTAAACCCTTTTTTTGGCTAAGGCTATATGTGGGTGTATGCATGTATATATATAATTAAATATAAATAAGATGATTTTTACCGGGATGTATATGAGATGGGTAATTTACTTTCAAGATCTGGGTACAGCTTCATGCCATCATGTGTACTTTACAGTACACCTTTATTTGAACAGCAAAACCAGGATGAATTTTATCAAGAAATTGGAAGGTTAGAAGAACGAAAAACTTCGCAACTCAAAAGAACCATGCCCAAAACCTATACCCAAAAAGATCGAAAAACTGGAGAGAAGAGATTACAGTGTAGAAGAAGCCCAAAAACAAAAACTGCCTAACTCTCATGAGATAATAAAAGAAGGTAAGTTGTAGGGCAAGCCTCAAAAAATATAGTAATAAGAAATGAATTTGGAGTTATATTATACAAAGAATAGTACAACCCTATAGTTATAAATTAATTAATGGGAGAATCTAAAGCGAAGCATGTTTCTGGGCAAGAAAGAGATATCAACTACAGCCTCTTCGGAAAAAAAATGCAGCCTCTTCATGTCTTTCTTTTTGTTTAGTTATTAGGTTTGGTCAGTTAGAGAAGTAGAGAGAGTGAAAGATTGAGATTCCAAAACATATAGGTTGGTTTAGATTGGAAAGAACGAAAAGATAAGGAATCACCTTCCGTTGGGTAATAGAAATTAAAGTATATTCCTTGTGTATTAACTAATTAATCCTAATTATAAGTAATGCAATTAGAATCATTCACTTGGATGTAAAAGGCAAAGCATTTAGCGAGCAAGACATCAAAATGAGCAAAAATGTATATATCGGCATGTGCTTGTTTTTACAATTCATCAAGTGCGGCTGTTTTTGTCGTGTACAGTTAATATGGAGCGTGTGTCAGATCATGTACTTGTTACCATTCACTGGCTTGATGCAATGTATTTCATCTTGGTTTGGCAATACAAAAGAAAGGGAAATAGCTAGTTCAAATTTTAGTACAAAAAATAAATGTTTCTTATTTCAGTAATTGAATGAATCGAGTTAAAGAAATGCCTTGTTGCTTAGCTGCTTCCTTCTATTGCTTGATTATATATATATATAATATAATATGCAAGATCACAATCAAAGACTAAATTATTTGGGGAGTACCATTCTGATATTGCATTTTGGAATATCAGTATATATGTAGAGTCTGGTGATGATGACACAACATTTATAAACGATACAAAAAATATATAGATCATATAATTCAGCCTTAGATATATCTTTATCAGCAGTGGAGGGTATACCCCAGATCAACAGTATTGGATTATTTTCAGTGCTGAAAAACTATTTAGTCCATACATTTTCTATCTCTAGAGCTTTTAAGTGTCCTTCCCAGATAATTGGGTGGTTGGGTTTTTGCTATTCTTTTTCATAACTTTATGCTAACTGTTTATGTCAATGAACTCTCAACCCCCAACTCATAAAACACACACATAAAACCCTGTCCAAAATTTATGCTGTTTCTAACTAAAAAGCTCAGCAACATATAATAATAATAATAATAACAATTTGAAAGTTGAACTTGTACCATACGTAAATGAATTAATTATGAAGTCTTATATTTAGAAAATATTAAAAAAATAAATATCAAATAAAGTTAAATTAGCGACATATCTACAATAGAAAAGTTGATTTTCAAAGTCAAAAAGTTAAATATAAAACAAATTAATTTTAAGTTCATTAAAAAAATATAAGATCAATTAAATTTATATGAGAACAAAATACAAATATTTAAATGTTAAAGACAAATTTAACGAATTAAATTTTAAGAAAAAGAAACTTATATGCTAAGAAAAGGACTTGCATATATTACCAAAAAAGAAAAGCAAATGCCTTCATTGCCCTTGCGCTAAACACATGTATATTAGTTATTTTAATAGCGTTAACTGTCTATATTGAAACGTATATTCTGTCTATAGTTATATCCTCAGTAATCTCCAAAGTCGCCGTTTACGCAGAAAGAGAAGTTAAAATTTTCTCTAGAAAGACGTATCTCATTAGTAGTTCAAGAAATAAAATCGATTCATTTCGACATTATGTATACCGAATCCTCTTTTTTCCTTTAAAAATTTGCCAAATACAGCAAAAAAGAAAAGAGTATAATGATCTTTAATCTCAAGAATTTTTCCCCAGAAAAGAACCTAACATTCTATAATCTATATGAACAAACTAGTTAATCATTTCTTTATCCAAAATTGTCCAAATATAGCAAATAATAGAAATGTAGTGCAGAATTAAACAAAACTATAGTAATATGGTATTGAGAAACATAGGAAAAAATATCTGTACGTTTTAGCAAACAAAAAAGAAAGGATAAGAAAGGCAAATGGAGGCCTGATGATAGTGAAACCAGGCAATTGCTATCATGACAATCACCTTCTAAGTCGTCTCATCTCACATGCCAACCATAAAACTTGAAGATGGTGGGCCTCTGTTTTTCCCCATCATTTCTATTACTCATCATCGTTAGAACATTTCGATGTGCATATAACATGCCTTATGCATATATATGCATCTATCATCAGTTTATTTTAACTACAGTAAAAATTCTCATGCTATATTTTTTATTTTCTGGATGATGGGAAAATAGCAATTAATGGTACTTGCTGTGTTATCAATGGACAAAAAATAAAGGCAAAAAAAAAAAAAAAAAAAAGTAATGGGTTTCATTATTTATCGTAGTTATGCTTCATTCCATTAGTCTATCTTTAAAGGAAATCAGATAATTTCACGTGTTTGCCTATTAGCATAGAAATTAGGTTAGCATACACAAGTGATTGGATTCGTTCTGCAAAATTAACTGTTTCAGTAACATTTAGCTTTTAGATATTTGAATATATAGTTTTTCATAAAATACTATAAAATGAATTAACTTTTTATAAAAGTGTTACATTAACTTTTCAAAATTAGTTCAAACGCTATATTACCGAACAATATAAAAAACAGTACTATTTAAAAAAACTGTTACCGAACACAAAATTCTTCCTGAGGTAGAAATTGAATGCTATAATTTCTATCATATACATAATTTCATGGGCAATGATTGTCATTAGCAAACAAATCCTAAAAAACTATAATTTGCAAGATTTGAAAGGATAACTGTGTAAATTAGTTTGATAAAACAAAAGATTAATAATCTTTTACCTGATTAATCATAGAAAATTCATAATTCTTCTCAAAAACATACTAATTACTAAGATTTTATGAAGCTGATGTGCATATGGATATCAATTTAACATAAACTTGTTGCATAAAATTTATGCATTGTTGTGATAAAAGAATAACAAAAATTTAAAATGATAGGCCTAATTTAAGCAAGTCGTCAATTAGGCTCAGTGTTAGCAAATCAATATTAATTAAGTTAATGCACCACTCCATAGCCAGGGCTACAGATTACTTTAGGAATTGCTTACACAAAACACAGACATATATATACATAGATTGTCTTTGTTGGTATGCTAATTGTATATTGCCTTTGTCTTTATATTAAATCTATATTCCACAATTTGTTGCCTATTGCCTATGTATAAGGGCAACAAAAACATTAAAACAAAAGGAAAATAACCCTCTAAAGTATATGCAATGGCAGACAGAAAGTATAGAACCATATAGAGATTATTAGTGGCTAATCAGAAGCAGAAACACTTCAAAGCATCTCTTTAGAAAAAAAAAAAGAAAAAGATAAAGATTATGCAGTAAGTTTATCCTAAAAATTCAAGACCTTTAATGGATAAATGTCCATAAGCTTTTTCTTTTTTGCATTAAATAAAAACATTATTTATATACATATAAAGAAGCATGTGTTGAAATTTCTGGCACTATCAGACATCAGGCTATAAAAAAATGACACTTGGTCTCAATTCATATGTCACAATCTTTTTCCTTAAAAGTTTAGCTGAATTCATACAATCTGAGTGCACTTAGGAAGTTTCTTCTAAGATACATCAAAAGAAACATATGCGTGGGTCAAAAAATTAATAATAAATCCACTATAATAAAACAGCAGACTCAAACTGTCTTCCAACTTTAAGAAATTAGCATATGCGACTAATTTTTGTTAGTTCATTAAACTTCTTTTTTTTTTTTTTTTTTTTTTTTTAGTGAAAAGTGACTGTGAAATCAATATGTGTTATTTGGAAAGTAGACAATTAACTTGGGATATTTCAAATTAGTAATGTCAACTGATAGTTTGGAACAAAAATAGTATGTAAGAAAGAAAGATTGAAAATAAAGAAAAACGCATATGCGCATACAATGATTTAGTTAAAGAGTGCTAATGAACGATTAATCATTGATAAAACAGCTTTCACAAGAATTGCATAAAGAAAGACTTCTCTATTTTACATTATATTTCAAACAGAAAGACAAAACCCATACATAGTAATTCTTGAAATTCTTGTACAACCACTTCACTTTGAGATATCGTCCACATCATGATCAAATGAGAGAGAATTTAACCGCTCTTAACTGTTACATGCCTCCCATGACCTGCATAAAAGATTGCAAGTCTGGGACTTGATGCTGCACCAGAATATTGTATATAAAGAAAGAGCAAAATTGAATATATATATATATATATATGCTATTTCAATACTCATAATTATAAAGCATCCAAATCACAAGAACTAATTACCTCTTGTGGCATTCCAGTGTTGTACAGATAATTGATCATGGTAGAAGATGGACTCCATTTTCCCATGGTCACCAAAGAAGCATCAATCATGTTCATGCTCTCTGCGGTAGTAATATTAGTAATAGTAACTAGTGGATGATGGTCTTGCTCGTGAGAGCTTGGGGCTTCAACCTCGTGAGCTAGCTGCATATTTAAAGAAGGATTTTTAATGGTATTATTATCAGGTTCTTGATCACAAATACTTAATTGGTTCAATTCTTGGTCTCTTCCTTCTTCACATAGTTTTGATTCATCAATTTTTCTATTCCATAGCTTCTCTCTTGTTCTTTCTCTTGCTCTCGCCCTTGCCTTCTCCCTCGACTCTCTTGCAAGAGGATGGAACACAGTTTTACGCAATGTTTTAGCCTTCTTGACCCCTTTATTGTTAAGTAAAGAAGATGGCGAGGGTTTTCCTTTAGAAATGGTAGCTTTAATGGCAGCCGATTCATCATTTCCAGATACTACTTCACACTCTGATGTAGATGATGCACTCTTTGAGCGTACACTAGAACTGTAATTAGGGATGTCGCGACTAGATAGATTCTTGATGGCTGGTCTTGCTTGAATGAGTAGCCACTCAACAGTTTTGCTAGCTTTATCAAAACATAGCTTGTCTTGTAGATCAAAGAATTCTCGAGCAACTTTTAGAGACAATCTCATTCTGCGGTCTCTTGGTCCTTGAGCTGTGTTAATCTTGCTATGGCGATCTCTCTTTGAAGATCTCTTGGGTGTAAGAGCAGCAGTTGTTGTCGTAATGTTATTGTGAGATTTCTTGCTCTTCAAATCATTTTTATTGGAATCCACCATGGTTGTTGTCTCAGAATCAAAAGAAATCATCAAGGGTTGTTGTTGATGATGGCTAAGTAAGCAATCATGATTTTGATGTAAAGAAAGATCATGATCTTGAAATTCTAAGTAATCGTAAGGACTAAAAGGAGAGGGCAAGTGAAAGAAAGATAAAAGACTTGGAGAAGGAGGTTCTTGTTCTTGATCATGTTTGGAATTGAAAGTGATATCATTGAAAAAAGGCTTATTGAAACCTTGTTGGTCGTTATAATAGTAAATGGGGTCATAGCCATTGTTGCTTGACGGGAACATTTGAGATTGAATTTGCAGCGAAGAAAGTGAAAATAAAGATAAAAAAGAAAACCTAGCGTTTTATCTAATTGTAGCTAGCAACAGGAGGTTGAGAATGACATGTACTAGCTTAATTACTTAGACAGCCAAATGCTTTCTCGGTAGCAGCAAGAAGTTCCGTCTTTTTCAATTTAGCTGCAACTAATGAAAAAACCAGTTAGTGAGAAAGACAACCATTTTTGCTGATAGCTAGATATAGCTGGAACAGTTTATGTATTGTTAGTGTGTTTTGTGTTTGATTCAGTAGAAGTATGCATGAGAGAGACACAGAGAAAGTGTATAGGCCATTCTTACCTTACCACAACGCAAGGACAAGAGGTTGAGAAAGACAGCACAGCACAAGTACCATATGTCCATGAGGCTGTAAGAAAGAGAGAGAGAGAGAGAGAGAGAGAGAGAGATTTGAAAAATGATGGTAGGAGTTAAGGCACCTAAAGGAAGGAGAATTTATTGGAGACAAAGAGAGGTACATAGATGCCATAGCTATAATTAATTTTTCCTTTAAAAAAATAATTAATACTATAATTACTGGACATAGTATATGGAAGTTGGCTTTTGGGCCTAAAAGTATGATAGTGAAAGGAAAGAAAGTTGTTGAACAGAGATATTAAGTGATGGAATGGAGTGGATAGGAAACACCAAGAATTGCATGGAATCCATCTATATATTATATATAACATACATAGATAGCCCATATTGAATGAAACATCATACAATAGCTCAAGTGGTGGGCCATAATCAAGCAGTTTTATCTTAGTATCCTATCCGTGCACCCTCTGACTTGAGAAAAATTTATCTAGACCGAATCTATAGTTCTATTTATGAATTAAATCAAAAAATTAAAATATTTTATCTTTGACCATATATTTAAAAAAAATTAAAAATTTTTTTTTCATTTATTTGGTACATAAATGGAGAGCGATAGGACAAGTATCATGTCGAGAATTTGAAATTTTAATTGACAGTTTATTTTTTATTTTTTAAGTATATATTTAACGCTCTAAAACAAATTAAAGAATTATCTTAATTCTATTAAGAATATGTCTGATGTTAATATTTAAAAAAAAATAAAGAGTATTGGCTCTAAGACAAAAATAAGATAAAGCAATTTCAATGAGCAATGTTAAGAAATAAATATAAAGTTATATAGTCTTTATTAAATTTTGGTAGCAAAATATAAATGAGATTTCTTTATTTTCTTAAATTGCCATTAATATTTTATAATTAAAAAAACTAAAGAAAATAAAATATGTAAATATTAATATGTGCATGAGAGTAAAATTAAATCAAAAAGGGAAATTATTATATATTAGAAACAAAAAAAAACTAATAATTTGACTTAAATTTGCTGTCCAAAAGGATAGAAACTATTTTTTGTGGGTCGGGTGAGCTAAGGTTGGTTATGTTGTGACAAGGCCATGACTAGTTATGGGAAGATTCATATAACATTAAAAACATTAAAATAATAATAATAATACAACAGTACAAGTAAAAGAATTATAATTGATAAATAAAAAAAAATTTCAAAAGAAGAAAATAAAATGAAGGGAAGTACACGTGGCTGAGTGGAATAACCCCAGAAAGGGAGGAAGGACAATTATTTGACTCAAAGAGCATAATACTACTGCGAGCCTGTCATAAGAGGCAATGCTCCTTTGACTGTGTGAGTCTCTAAATGTCACTTTCAGCTAAAAGGAGAAACTCCAATTTCTTTTCTTTCTATCAATTCTTGGGAGAATGTTGTTTTTACTGTTCTTGTTGTTGTTGTGGTTGAAGTTGGGTTCCCTCCCCCAACCCATGCGTGCTTATCTGTTTACCTTTTCTTTTTCTTTGTATCTGAAACAAAAAAAGCTAGCTTTCTCTCTCTCTCTCTCTCTTCATTTCTTTCTTTCTTTCTCTCTCTTTCCATCACAGTCAC
This sequence comes from Jatropha podagrica, assembly GCA_947857235.1. Classification (NCBI taxonomy): domain Eukaryota; kingdom Viridiplantae; phylum Streptophyta; class Magnoliopsida; order Malpighiales; family Euphorbiaceae; genus Jatropha; species Jatropha podagrica. Next base: position 48,522 of record CANUEP010020169.1, read on the forward strand.
AGAGACATAAATAATAAATATACAAACAATGTCAAAGAAGGTTTACTGGGTTTTTTGTGGCCGTCTAGGTGCTTATTGTACTAGCTTCAAGAACCCTAAGCCAATCACCATTTGCCATTATAGCTTCAAGATTCATATATGCAACTCTATATCTATCTCTCTATATATAAATGGCAATAGCTATGCCCACTATATATGTGTACAAAATCTCTTTTTCTTCAATTTATTTTGCAGAGGGGATATTTTTTTTTTTTAAAAAAAAAAAAAAAGAGAAGTTTTTGCTATTTATACAAGCCGTTTTTTCCTCCACTTATATTATCTTCTTGCTTTTTTTTGTTTTCTTTTTTTTTTTTTTCAATCTCTGTAGCTACTGAGGGTGACCTTTTTAGCTAGACTGGCATAATTAGGAGGACCACATGATATGGAATATTGGAATGGAGATTAGCTATCTATCTATCTTTCTATCTATCCGTCTAATCTTATATATATATATATATATATATATATATATATATATACACACTATTTAGCTGGGTTAGTTCTTGGGTTGCTTTCAAGAAGATGATAACTATGAATTGTACCATTTTCTTTATTTTTTTATTTATTTTATTTCAAGAAGTGGGTGATAATGAGAGCATAAAACCCTAAAGTCTTGGTTTCATTTCTAAGTGCTTTCATTTCTCTGGTGAGTTCTTTGTCTGTACCAAAAACTACCAATTTGTGGCTCAAAAATAACTTCACTATTTTCCATATTCCGTATCAGTTTGGTTGCTGGGGGATGAACCATTTTCCGTTTAAAGCAACTATCCAGTAACTTGTAGGACTATATATGTATACAAATATTCTTTTGTCTAAGTACTTGACAATGGAAAATAATTCTCACTCTTTTGCTTTTTTTTTTTTTTTTTGATTGTTTCCTAGTCAAGAAAAGGAATCTTAAATTCTATTTAAAGAGAATATTAATTTCTACTTTGGTACATTTGTTTTCATGAAATAAGTTCACTAAAATATATTTTTTATTTTTTTTATCTTTGGGATGCTTAGGAAAATTAATAGAAAACAATGTTTTCCTAGTTAAATGAAAATTAATCCATTTTAAAAGAAAACGACTTTCTCTTTTCAAAATAGGAAAATATTTTTTGTATTTACTATTTACTGTTATCAATCCTGCTATAAAAATAATTACCAAAATTTATATGTTTTTTCTCGTCCTTAATAATAAATTTTTTATAATTTAAAATATTTTTAGAACCTTATAAATTAAATATTACAATGAAATAGTATAAAGATGAATTTATCCAATGGTTTTGAAAGAAAAAGTTTAAAATAAAAAAAAAATATATCATTCTGCCTTTTATAAAATATCTTTGTCGCATATATATATGATTTCCATGAGACCATAAATATTTGGAGGACTATCCCTATGGGTGGACCTAAATGTCATTAGGGCTCAATACAAAATTATTAATGTTTAGATTTTAAGCCAACAAATTATGAAATATTATTTCCAATATCATAAAATAATTAATTTATATGAAAAAAACTGTAATTTAAATAAATAAAAATATCATAAAATGATGTAAATGAATTAAGAATTTAAGATAATTGTCGCAAATGATTCTCTAACCGAGTGATAAAAATATATATTTCTGTCTCTTCTGAGTTCATTTGCCCTTATTTGACCGATGAAAAATATATATATATAAAAGAAGGAAAGAAGGTGGTCAGCACACTAAGGAAGCTAAGCAAAGCAAAGCAAGAGACTATTGAATGAAAAGTGTATGTTTCTATGCCATTTCACGCTTGGTGTGACATGTCCCTTTTGTTATGTAACATAATTAATAATTGTAATTGTATTATTGAACTAGGTTTTGGTAGAACTGAAAAATCCTAACTCAGACCACATTTTGGAAAATGTTTCTCCTTCTTCTGATTAATGATAAGAAACCAGATAGGTTTTGTCGAATGCATTATTCAATCTTTCTGTTATGATTTGATTAGATTGGCCATAAAGTCTTTGATAACCATTTTAACCTTGTCGATGCCCTTTGATTTGATGTTTTCGTATTGTATACGATATAACTCGTAAGTTTCCAAAATAACATATTTATCTATTTGCATTTGGTGGTACAATTTCTTGATATGCTAAGAGTTTATTTAGATATTAAGGTATAGTATATACTTTTTTTATCTTTCAATGCTAAAAGAAAAGTATAGAGATGAATCTTTCTAAATTTAATGGCTTGATTCAATTTACGCATCTATTTTCATTGGTTTAGTCCATGCATAGATTTATAGATTAGGTTTAGCTAAATTTAATCGTTTTTGTTAATTGTAATTCATGAATAGATCTGTAAATCGAGTTTAGTAATAAAAAAAGAAATTGAAAGATGCAATCTTCTCGCCTTCTACCGTATTTTTTTCAATTTTTAAGTAAAGAAGCGTATCGTATTCAACCGAAACCCTAGATTTAAAAATTAGTTAAAACCAATTAAGATATAGAGAGAATTTAAAGAAAGTTTGATTGACAAGAGGAGCTTTAATTTGCTATGACGCAAGAATATGAAGAGCACACCGATATCAAAACGAGTCTTAGTTAATTATTTTAAGAATGGCGCCAGCCATGGGTTTGGCCAAATGAAGCTCACACATGGTGAGGATGTAAAGGGCTATGACGCCGAAGAGAGAGATGAAGTAAGTTGAAGCATAAGCATCGACGGTGAGTTTAAGACCTGCAGGTGTGAGTGGCGAACCGAACGTGTAGATAATTGACAGACAATTGTTGTAAATGATGGCTGCTACTCCTGAAAAGAGTTAAAGAAGATGAATTTGTATTGTAGCCAATGATTTTACGTGTCATATTTCAAAATATTGTTTATTAAAAATATATGGAGGTTAAAAAAAAAAACAAAAAGATCCAGACTTTTAATATCAGAAGCTAACATGTATATTTTGACGACCATGACTCTGCACGCGTGCATGTGTGTATGTATATATATATATATATATATGTATGTGACATGTCGCTTGAGTGTGATTAAAAGTCAAAAGTAAATTGCTAACATAGTACATTTTTTTTTGGGGTCTATATATACATCACAAGCTCAGCGAAAACAGTGAAAAAAAACTTTTTAGCAAAAAGTTATATGTGTGATATATAGTAGTAGTGTGCAAATAATGGACTTGCACTAAATTCTATTTTGAATAAGAGAAAAATAGAAAACAACCATTTGGTCATGTATATCAAATTTTAAAAATTCAGTTGATGATAATGTACTATCCAGTTGATGATATATAACTTTTCAAAATTCAACTGATACATATGATTATGTGATTGAAATCATATACAAATCTTCATGTACATTATTACTGTTAGTCCTTTGAAAGTTGAGAAAACGCTGTGAACCTCTATGGGCTAATATTGTATTCCCTTACGGATTCTCTTGCTACCGGCCTGGCGTGGATTCCTCTATACCTGCACTGCGCTGCACAGCCCAATTACAGGCTGATTTTCCACACAGCCAACTGCCGGTCTGTCTGTTAATCTCTTTATGTCTTCGCATTTTCTGTACATCTTTACCGTTTTTTATTTTTTTTTTTTTTAGGTTACCTTTTTAGTTTTTTTTTTTATATTTAAAAAACCTTCAGATAAGTAATTCTATTTTTTTATATTTAAAATTTCTAAAATAAAAGAATAATTGTAATCTAAGTTCTAATTGACCAACTTGAAAAAAAAAAAACATTCAGCTATTAGAATACTTCTACGAACTCATAAATTTATATATGCATGACGATAAGGTCAAATCGATTTTAGTCTATGAAACTTAACTTATACAATATAAGCAAAAGCATTGAAAATGAGGGGGGAAAGAAAACAAAAATAAAATTGTTGACAAATTTATTTTTATATTGAGATAGTAATTCGATTTCAACTTACCATCAAATTAATATATGAATTATCAATTGTCAAATAAAATCAGCATAATTTTTAATTTTACCCCGAATTTTTTAAATAATTGCAATTTTATTCTAAATCGATATTTGTACTATGGATATCTTAAACTTAACAATTTAGCTGTAATTATATCATAATTTACTTTTAAGATGTAATTGCACCAAATTCGTTAATTTGTCAAGATTGAAATTTCAATTAAAATAATATAAAAAATGGACTCCACAACCAAATATTTAAATAATAAACAATAAAATCAAACCTAACTATTCATATAATAAATAAAATTGAATATTTGATTTTACAATTGAATTAATTTTAAGATGCAAAAATAATGGGTTGGGTATTAATTTAAATTAAGTTGTAATTGCAATCAAATTGATAAGTTCAGAGCGCTCAAATATAAAGATTGATTTAGAATGAAATTGCAATTAATTTAAATTTTGGAGTGAAATTAAAAATTAAAATTGTCAATTTTAGTTCATCTTCTTGCTTATGTGGATGCAAGAATTTTATCAAGTTAGCGAGTAATAATTATTATTTATATATTTTTGTTAAAAATTGAATTTTATTTACTAATTTGGTGTAAAATTGATATCATAATTATATGCATGTTGATTTCTACTAAAATATCAACAAATTATCTCGTTGTGGGAAAAGATCGCAGCGAGTGAATGCACGCGTCTGTAAAACCCCGCCACATTCTCGCTTTCTTTTCCCGCCATCGCCAATTCGCGGCACAGATATAATCCGACCAAACAGAAGAACTGCAAACTGTTAATCGATTGTTAAGCCGATGGATGAAGAGAACAAGCTGCCTGAACTCAAGCTAGGTGAAGCCCTAGATTTACTTATTTATTTATTTTTTTTTTGGAAATGAAATGATTTTATTTTATGGCATATCAACAGATGCAAAGCAGGCTCAAGGGTTTCTCTCTTTCTTCAAAACCCTACCTGATGTAAGCCCTTCTTTTTTCCTTACTCTCTCAAAATTTTGTTTTTGAAATTGGCTGTTTGGTTGCTGGGAAAGTGAATCAAGGGAAACGAAAGTTTCTTTCTGGATTCTTTTCTTTTTTTTTTTCTAAGCAAAAATTTTTTAATGTAGAAATCAACGGTATTTTATTGACATTTCTATGGAGATTTTAGTTAAAGTTCTAATATTAAGAAATTTATTTCTTTCTCATATTGCAGGACCCCAGGGCAGTTCGAGTGTTTGATAGGCGGGTCAGTTCACATTCTAATGATTGTTACATTACATGGTTTTATTTTGATTGATTATGAATTGTTTCCAGCATTCTATGGTTGACAGAACTTTTGTTGTATTATCCTAATTTCATTAGCAAGCTGGGAATTAATTGAACTTGCAGGAAGCTATGAAAATATCAATTGTGGAAGTATCTTTAAGCAATTTCCTTTTTGAGCTTGGATTTGTCTAAAGCAATAGTTTTTTGGTCCCTGAGACTGTGTTTACTTCTACGAGAATTTGCATATTTAGCTCCATAAAACTTTTTGCATGCTTATGTTCATTGTGGCATTATTGAATTATTGATTGGTTGTTTGACTGTTGCATGTCTATTGAATCAAAAATCTTAATGAATTATTATTATCAGAGGTGTCTGCAATTGTTGTTGAATGGTTATTATGATGGGAACGGTATAATAGTTTGTATATCTGCTCGTTGTTATATTTGGAAGACTTGCTACAATTGGCATGAACAGATACCACGATAAGTGCTTCTTCATTAGCCAAATTTAAATCGCTTTGCTATATTTCTCTTAATTTTCCTGGAGTAATTTTTGTAAATCTGCAGGAGTATTACACTTCTCATGGTGAAAATGCAACCTTCATTGCAAAAACATATTACCACACCACTACTGCCTTGCGGCAATTGGGTAGTGGACCTAATGCCCTTTCCAGTGTCAGCATTAGTAAGAACATGTTTGAAACTATTGCCCGAGATCTTCTGTTAGAAAGAACAGACCATACACTTGAACTCTATGAGGGTAGTGGATCCAATTGGAGATTGGTGAAAAGTGGGACTCCTGGAAATCTTGGAAGTTTTGAAGAGGTTCTGTTTGCTAACAACGAAATGCAGGATACCCCTGTGGTTGTTGCTCTCATTCCAAACTTCCGTGAAAATGGCTGCACTATTGGGCTAAGTTATGTTGATTTAACAAAAAGAATTCTTGGATTGGCCGAATTTCTTGACGATCGCCACTTTACAAATGTTGAGTCAACTTTGGTTGCTCTCGGTTGCAAGGAATGCCTTTTGCCCATTGAGAGCGGTAAATCAACTGAATGTAGACCCTTGCATGATGCTGTGGCTAGGTGTGGTGTGATGTTAACCGAGAGAAAGAAGAATGAGTTCAAAACAAGGGATTTGGTGCAGGACCTCAGTAGGCTTGTCAAAGGTTCCATTGAACCAGTTGGAGATTGGGTTTCTGGTTTTGAATTTGCACCTGGTGCTTTGGGGGCTTTACTGTCTTATACAGAATTACTTGCTGATGAGAGCAATTATGGGAATTACACAATCAGAAAGTATAATCTTGATAGCTACATGAGACTGGATTCTGCTGCCATGAGGGCTCTTAATGTTCTTGAGAGCAAAACTGATGCAAACAAAAATTTTAGTTTATTTAGTCTTATGAATAGAACCTGCACAGCTGGAATGGGAAAAAGATTGCTTCACATGTGGCTAAAACAACCCTTATTAGATGTTAATGAAATCAACTGTAGACTGGACTTGGTACAAGCTTTTGTAGAGGACACTGCACTACGCCAAGATCTGAGGCAGCACCTAAAAAGAATCTCAGATATTGAGCGACTAGTGCACAATCTTGAGAAGAAAAGAGCTGGTTTGCATCATATTGTGAAACTTTATCAGGTGGATTTCGTTTTTTTTTTTTTTCCCCTTATCTGTACTAATTGCAACTAGGCTTTCCTATAATGGCTGAGTTATTAGTGACTTTGGCAACCAGCTGTCTGATTCTTTTAGTTTTATTAATAAGGCCCCGTTAAATTTGTGGAAAATAGCTTGCGTACAGAGGGAACATTTTCTGAGAAAATGAGTGATTTTTTTTGCTCAGTTGCAACATTAAGAATCAACCAGAAATTATTTTCTAATTTTAGAGTGTATTGGAAAAAGTTCAGTTTCTTTCAAGATATAAGACTGATAATGTTTTGCACTTAGAAAAACATTTTTTTTCTTTATTATTAAATGTGAGAAAATAATTGCATAGAAATTGGTATGTTATGGTGGCTACTCTCATATTATGTATTGATCAAGGATGGTATTATGGTTATTACTCTGGAATCACAACTGGTCACTGGCATAAAATAGAAACTGCAAAATCATTGATCTTCAGAAAACAACTTTTGTGGTGTATGCTTTTTTGCTGTTGTGTTTATTTTTGCCTTTGATGCTAGCCAAGTGTAGTAATCAAGCTACCTACGAACTTAAAAGTTAATATTGCATAACTACTGTCTTGATTGTACTATCGCATGTTCTTGTGTCGTAAAATTGATGTTTCAGTTTAAAAGCCTATGTTTTTAACTGAACGCATCTTTTGGATGCAGTCAAGTATACGACTTCCATACATTAGAAGTGCTCTAGAACGGCATGATGGAGAATTTTCATCCTTGATCAAAGAGAGATACTTGGACACTCTCGAGTCATTGACTGACGATGATCACTTGAATAAGTTCATTGCTCTTGTAGAAACTTCTGTTGACCTTGATCAACTTGAGAATGGGGAGTACATGATTTCGCCAAGCTATGACCCTGCACTGTCTGCACTGAAAGATGAGCAGGAGTCATTGGAGCGCCAAATACACAATTTGCATAAGCAAACTGCTTGTGATCTTGACCTTCCTCAAGATAAAGGATTAAAGTTAGATAAAGGAACACAATTTGGACATGTCTTCAGAATTACAAAGAAAGAAGAGCCAAAAATAAGGAAAAAGCTGACAACCCAATTTATTGTCCTTGAAACCCGAAAGGATGGAGTGAAATTTACTAATACAAAACTTAAGAAATTGGGGGATCAGTACCAAAAGATAGTAGAGGAGTACAAGAACTGTCAAAAAGAGCTGGTCGGTCGAGTAGTTCAAACTGCAGCAAGTTTCTCTGAGGTATTTGTCCTTTATTTTGTCTTTTTGCTGCAGTTAGACTCCTATATGTGGACTAATGCCAACTTTGTGTGATAGGTCTTTGAGTCTTTAGCTGGTTTGCTCTCCGAGTTGGATGTCTTACTCAGTTTTGCTGATTTGGCTTCTAGCTGTCCAACTCCCTACACGAGACCAGACATCACTCCATCAGTAATTAATGACTTACTATTTGATGCTTAAATTTCCTTGCTTTTGATTTATTTTTCTTCTTTTGGAAAATGAAATTCAAGATATGATTATGTGCATGAAAGGATGTGGGAGATATTATATTAGAAGGGAGTAGACATCCTTGTGTGGAAGCTCAAGACTGGGTGAATTTTATTCCAAATGATTGTAAACTTGTGAGTATCAATTGATCTAGGAGAAAATGCTTCTTCAAACCTTGTTAAGAGTCTCATTGCTTATGTTGGTTTTTCCCACAAACCAGGTAAGGGGAAAGAGTTGGTTCCAAATAATTACAGGGCCTAACATGGGTGGAAAGTCAACATTTATTCGGCAAGTATGGTTTCTATGATTCTATTGTGTGCTTTTTATCTTTTACTATCAATTCCTTGAATTGAATAATTGCTTCAATCATATCCCTAGATTTTGAGTTAATAATGGCATTTTAGTCTGTTTATGCATCGGACGCACAAATCTTATTCTTAAGGGTGGATATTACTAGGCAGCCTGTGAACTGACCAGAGACTGGTCCAAAAAAAAATCAAGGACTGGGGCCTAAAATTTAGGTCTGGTAAAGGGCTTAGGTGTGTCAAGCCCATGCCCAACCTGGGCTGAAATACATACATGCAGACATGCATATGTAGATACATAAAATAAACACACGCATGCGTGCCCACGCACACACCAATACATGTTTATATTATACAAAAAATATGTGTGTGTGAGTGTCTGTATATGTGTAAAAAATGTTAATGTTAATTATCTCAATATTATAGTTTATTAAATAATTTTACAAGAAAAGTAAGAAATATAGTAAATTTGAGCCCAAATAGTTTTTGCTGGGGATAGGCCTGGAGGACCCAAATTCTAGGCCTTTAATTTTAGTCAAGCTAGGCACAGGCCCTGCCCTTTCCCATATCTGTCCATTCTTGAGATAGCTTGTGGATTTATCATCATCATCATCATACCTCAATCGACTTTATCATAAATGGGAGACTCCAATGTCTGTTCAGCCTCTTATAAACATGACCCCATGGATTATGTCACTAAGAGAACGGTTTTTCATGGTTACTTTATTCATCTCTGTTGGTTACACCTGCAGGTAGGTGTAAATATTCTTATGGCACAAGTTGGTTCCTTTGTTCCTTGTGACAAGGCTAGCGTTTCTGTTCGTGATTGCATTTTTGCTCGTGTGGGTGCTGGTGACTGCCAAGTAAGTTTTCATCATCATCACATGGAGTTCAACATCTTGAAATTGACTATAAACATTGTATGTTGCATTCAGAAAGACTGCATATTTCCTTCTGTTGTTTCTAAGGATACTCCGAGTTCTTGAGTTCCATAAAATTTTATTTGCTTTTGTTTTGTTTTCTGCTTCTTTTCTCTCTACATACTATATGTCTGGATTCTTCTTTCACAAATTCTGCAATTAAATACTCAAAATGAAATGGAGGCGACTGCAGCAGAACATTTGAAATTCCAGCAAGCAAGCATGCTGTTTCATCTTCTCCACTAAAAAGTAGTAATTGGCAAGGATTAATTTTTGGCACTTTTTTTTTGTGCGATTGACATGTCAAATATGCATTCAGAGAACTGAAATTGAAGAAAGCATTTAAGTGACAGCGTGGCGCCTCTAATGTCTCACTGAATATCAATGCTTGCTTAGTCCTGACCTTAAAAATGCCTAATCTGACATAACATATTTACTAATCACTATAATCTGTACAACTTGACCTCATCATAATGCAGCAGAATAGATTAATTTCTATGGACAGTGGGATATGAAATTCTTTTTCTTGGTTTAGAAATTCATGAATGTGGTTCCTTTATTTATAGTTACGTGGAGTTTCTACCTTTATGCAAGAAATGCTTGAAACTGCTTCCATACTCAAAGGAGCTACAGATAAGTCATTGATAATCATTGATGAGTTGGGTCGTGGCACGTCAACATATGATGGATTTGGTAAGTTTAAACACTTCCCACAACCCTGCGCTAATCTATAAACATACTTAAGTGTCATATGAATTCTTCAAGGACTAATACATTAGACATGAATGTCTAATTGCTTTATATTATGAAAGTTTTTTTTTTTTTAATTTTTTTTATTTAATCTTTTTAGTCCGATGAAAAGAAACTTCCTTTATCTTCAGTTGGAAATGGTGATTTAGCTTTTTAATCCAAATCCTTACTCAAATTTTTTGGATATGTTTAGAGCAGATGTCATTGTTATATATATATATAACATGTACCTTATTTTAATTCTCTATGATATTCAGGTTTGGCTTGGGCCATATGCGAACACCTTGTTGAAGTGATTAAAGCACCTACCTTATTTGCAACACACTTTCATGAACTAACTGCACTGGCTGACGAAAAAGTTGAGACCCATATGAAGCAAATTATTGGCGTGGCAAACTATCATGTCAGTGCACACATTGACTCGGTGAATCGCAAGCTGACCATGTTATACAAGGTAGGTGCACAGATCAACTCAATTAGGAAAAAAATGTTAGACCATCCCTTGGATCTAAAGATGGCTTAATTAGCTTTCATTGGCTTTTTCCAAGTGCATTTGTCTTCCTCAAAATATTATGCATCTTGTTCTCACAAATACAAGAGCAATTAACAAAGATGGGTACCACAAGTAATGCTAAACCAGGTTTAGCCCAGTTCTCATTTTTTGATTGGTTTCATATTTGAGGAGCTTTCCTCGCCAAAAGAAAAGGGAAGAGAAGGGAAAAAAATTTTAGGACTCTGTTCGGCAATAGCTTTTAGAGTTTTAACCGGTTAAAATTTGTTCGGTAATATAGAGTTTGGATTAACTTTTATAAGTTAGGGTAGCATTTTGTGAAAAGTTAATTCATGTAACGTTTTGTAAAAAGTTAACTTATTTAACGTTTTGTTTTAGCATTTTATGAAGCGCTACTAAAACAGTTAACAGTTAAAAGTTACTAAAACAACTAACAACTATCAAAACAATTAATTTTGCTGAACAAACCCTAAATCTTTAACTTTTTATTTTTGGTTCAGAAATGCTACAAACTTGTTTTTATTGCTCTAAATAACTGCATCAATCATTGTCCAAGCAGCAGTCATGTCATACATAGCTAGGTGGCATCAAGTGATTTGATACAATTCTTTTTCCTTTTGCATTGGTAGGTTGTTAGCACATATAAGCTCTGACCCTAGGTCAGTTGACTATTTTGAAATGCTTTATCCTCTCATACATGTTCAATGATGATATTTTCCAGGTTGAACCAGGTGCTTGTGATCAAAGTTTCGGTATTCATGTTGCAGAATTTGCAAACTTTCCTAAAAGTGTTGTTGCCCTTGCTCGAGAAAAGGCAGCTGAGTTGGAAGATTTCTCACCTGATTCTATTGTTTCAAATGTTACTACAGAAGAGGTGTGTTTAATGATCTTCAAGTGCCATTGAATGGACAATTGCTTTATATACATGATACAGGCTTCTAGTCATATGAGCCATTTATTTACTTATGTCGACAAGCTTGTAATGCATGCATATGATAATGCCATGTTCTCCTAGTTAATGGTTTTGTAAAATTTTAATGTTCACGAGTGTCACTATGCTCTGTATTGCCATTTTTTAAATAATCCTCCATTTCAAATATTGACCTTGGGCTCATCCGAAACCATAATTCACCTACTTACTGCTCGACTCAAGGCCGAAAGGGTCACTTCAGATTCTTGTTAGTGTTAAGACAACTGGGCTAGATGCATCCGTAAGTGTTACAGCAAAGAGTCAAATTCATTTAGTCATGTCTAGAGCTTAACACGAGAATTGATGGATTTTCTGTCAGTAATCTAAACTTATCTATGGGGAACACCAATCTCTTTATGTAGTTGTGTTTTAGTCAGGATATTTTAGTGGAGATTGTAGGAGCTGTGGTGAGATTTGTGCTATTTGTCTCTATCTCGATGAAAAACTGCATCTACCATAGGAAGCTTCTAGAAGTGAAACTTCATGGTTTGGGTTATGAAACTTCAAATTATATAAATTTTAAATGTTAAGATGATGGAATTTTTGTCACCCCATAAGTTTTTGTAGAATGGAACAATTTACTTTTGGTCACTAGTAACAGTTTGTCCCACTTTGAAAGGCTTCGTAGGTTGTCCAGGATTATGATGATTTAGACTTCGAAAAATTCGCTTTGGTTATGCATTAACTCATAGTCTAAGAAAGGTTCTGGTAGTCAATGGTCAACATTAAACAAAGTCAGAGAATAGAGAAATGAAGAATATGCTAGGTATCCAGTCAAGATATAAGATTATTGAAAATTTGCTGACCTGCCTCACCCGAATTTTTTTCGCTTGAAAAGAATACTGAAATATGTGAAATCTCATTTCTCTCATGCAGTGTATCTGTATTCTTTTTTCTTGCAATGCTGTTTGTGCTAACTGTTGTTCATTCATGTTGATAAGAAATTAAATTCAAGAAAAATGTTGCCACGACATGACAACATTTTATTGAGCTAAATAACTGATTTTGGCAAATTATGATTTACAGGTGGGATCCAAACGCAAGAGAGAGTTTGATCCTGATGACATGTCTATAGGTGCTGCCCGGGCTCACCAATTTCTGAAAGAGTTCTCTGATTTGCCGTTGGAGACTATGGATTTGAAGGAGGCGCTGCAACAAGTAAGCAAGCTGAAGGATGAATTAAAGAAGGATGCAGCAAATTGCCACTGGCTGCAGCAATTTTTATAGTTGTCCTAGTAAACATGGGCAGCAATAGTTGCATGTTGGAATGTTGTGTAAGGCCTTTAAAAGTGTCAAGAGAATGAAGTGCTACTCTTGCCTTCAACTTTTCCTCCATGAAGAAATTTCAAATGCAAAAACCTATGCCATTGCAGGTCACAGCTTTAGCTTGGTCAGGTATCCTTAAGAGTTCCCAATTTTGTAGCCCGTAAATTAGCTACATTGGGCTCTTATAATTTTGTTTATTACTTCCCTTTTAGGGAAAGCCCATTTGTATGTATTTATAAGCTTGTTATTTTTATCATTTAGGGTTTACTTTCTGTGGACTTCAGTCTCGATTGCATTTAAGAATTAAGCTCATTGATTTGCTAACTCTCAGAAAGCCTAACCAGAGAGCCAAAATAAGATAAATCAAACAGAGAGTTGGCCAGAGCATTAAAAGGAATTTCTCACTGGGATAGCAATGCTGCATATAGGATTAACAGAGTGATTACCTGTCTTCTCATTAGATGAGGTGGAGAGAGTTGAAGTCTGGCTGCTTAGTGATCAAATATTTGCTTATAATCATGCTTAGAGATGGAATTTCTCATTCGATTTTCCATCGCAAAATTCGGAAAATTATTATTCTCAAAAAAAAAAAAAAAAGAAAAAAAGAAAAATCGGATACTTTTAAATCGTACATAATCTTCAATGACTAACTATGTGTGGCCTTATTCTTCTAATCATGTTCTGTCTTACGGTTTAAGAATCTGTTTCCCAGTATTTATTATCTTTTTATGAGTAATAGAAGCAGTTTCTGTATTGCATTAAAAAAAAAAAAAAAAAAAAAACTGTGTGGCCTTGTTTTGGCAGGTCTTGATAGTTTTTGCAGGAGTCCAAGAAAAGGAAAAGAACAGGAACATAGGTAGGTCTCTATTTGAGAACTTCTTTAAATACGGCTGAAGAGGGGCCAAAAATTTAGGCATGCATGCCAAGTGCTAGAATTGATTGCAACACTCATTTCTCAGTGACCTTAAAGCCTCCAAATTGAGGCCTTGCATTTTTCTTCACATGCTTGGAAAGTGAAGAAAATCAAGGGAAAATATGGGAGAGAAAAGGATTTGTGGAAAAATGAAAATAAAATAGGAATTAGAAAACAAAATGGGATTTAAAACTTTATTTATAAATATCTTACAAGGAAAAAATAAATATATGTTAAAAATATATCAATCCGTGTTTATTGTATATGGAATCGAGATGGGTACGTGTAGATTTTGAATTAACTATTTCTAAATTTTTAAATCCATTTTCAAATTTTTTCACAATAATTTAACAGTAATCCTAAACAGAACTTTTTATGTCTTTTTTTTTTGTTTTTTTAAAGTTCTCATCTCACCTTTTAAGTACATCAATTTGATTAAAAGGAGATCTCAAAATTAAAATCCTTAAAATAGAACAATCCATTGCATAAAATACCTTTTTTTGTACGGTCCAATCCAATAGCATTTTTTTTTTTTTTCGCTCGTGGGTCCAATCCAATGACTAATACAAATGAAAGGAATATTTTTCCTTATGTAAGTCAATGAAGCAACAAGTTGTTTATAGTGGAGGGAAATTAGGTTAATTAAATACAATGATTAAAATACTAAAATTAAGAAAGCTACACGTAAATATCTTTTCTTATATCATCAATCAGATGTAATTTAATTTACCTTTTCACATTTTGCGAAATACATAAAGAGTGAAAGATTTCGTATTTAAATTTTTTTTATCGTAAAAATTATGATTAATTTGATAAACGTTATTTAAAGAAAAGATTAATATATTATTTCACCTTTAATTTTAAATTTTATTTCAATTTTACTTTTATTTAACATTTATGGCAATTTCACTATAAACTTTAATCTTTTGTTTCAATTTTACTCCAATTTGATTTTTATAATAATTTCACTTTGAACTATAATATTTTACTACAATAGCATCCTGAATTATGATTGAAATTTAAATTGTAAATAAAAAATGGATTCATTATTGACTTTAGAGTAAGGACAATATCTATTATTATTGTTAATATTTTTAAGTTTTTTCTTTTATTGATAATAAGTAATATTTAAAAATTAATTATTTGACATTCAAATTTTTTTTTAAAAAATAGAATATAATTATTATTATGGTTTGATTGTAATATAAATTATAATTATAAAATCTAAAACAAAGCTATTATAAATTTATTTGACTCCTAAACTATTATAAAGTGTAACATTTTTTATCAAAATGGAATATAAAAAATAATTATGTTCTATTTTTTAAAAAAAATTATTCAGGTATTAAAAAATTAATTTTTTAAATATTATTTATTATCAATTAAAAATAATATGAAAATATTAAAAATAATCCAAATCCAAACTTTTTCGTATTTTCATTTTTTATCAAAGGAAGGCGATTTTGAAAAAGAGGCTACACGTACAGTACAGTGTAATCTACGTATTTTCCCTAATCATCCGATCTCCTATGTATAAAATCAAAAGAAAAAAAAAATATCTTCTCCTATAATATGGCAATCAGTTTATAATCATGATTTTGATAAATGGATAGATGTGATGATTTGATGTTGTCATGTTGATGATATTTTGTGAATAGACAAAAAAACCAATCATCAATAAATTCCAATTCACATAATTTATTTGATAGAATACAAGAGACCAAAGTTGGTGTCAGATCCAACAATTTGAACCGTCGATTATTGATTCTTGTTGCCAAATAAAAATTCAAAATTAAATCATTTTTTTAGCATTGGATTGTGAATAAATAATACTAAAAAGATTTGAAAATTACCAAAAAAGCTTATTAAAAAAAATTATGGCTAGTTGAGAATATTTTTCGTAATTTTTTATTTTACAATTATTTTAATGATTTAAATTAAAATATTATGGATAATGTCTTAATTAAAATATTTATTGTCGGAGTAAACTACAGCATGTTAGAGTTCCATAATTTTGGGATAGTTTCAAGACAAAGCTGTCTATGTTCTCGCAGCATAAAAGAATGGTTTACTGTCGATATCTCACAGGAAAATACGCAATTTCTACATTTAGAAAAATAAATTAAATAAATGAAATTTCTATTCTATTCATATTATTCACTGCTAAATTCCATCTTAAATGACGGAAAAATTGAAAATATTTTAAATTATTTTATTTTTTAGAAAATGAGCTGTGAGCGAAATTTCTAATTTGGAGACAAAAACTATTACGGATGCAAACAGTAAATAAATTTCACAGTGAAAAGAAATACTGAAGTAACATAATATGTATTCCCTCGTTATGATCTAAACGTGATAAATTCTCAACGATCAAATGTTAGAAAGGTTTGTCGTTTTGTATGATTTTAAACAATTTTTTAAATTTTGTAAATTGATGCTCTAAACTAATTTATTTTTAACAATCATCTGTCACTTAGAATTTGTTGATGTTGTCGTTGTCGTTGAGAGGATTCCACGTGTACTTCGTCATTCAGTTGGTAGATTGTGCATTATAGGAGTATACATGAGTTCGGGTCATTATATGATGTTAAGGATTCATTCGAGCTTAATGATATTTAATTTAAAAGCTGAATCTTATTGAATTCTATCTGAGGTTTTATATATAAATTTTTCAAAATAAAGGTCAAATTTGATAAAATTCTAAAATTAGCTAAAAAAAATAGAAAATCTGAATCATTAATTTGAGTTGTAGTGGGAATCTTGCAGAGATTTTAAATAATTAATAGTATTTAAAATCTCAACATAAAAACAAAATAAAGGAATTTTTAGAAAATGCATTAACCAAGACAGAAGCAATCGAACCACAAGGCACTTTAAAGAAAGCGTTCATCTTATTATATTCCATCCAATCCAAATACATCTATTGTTATTATTAAGAAATTAAAAATAATAAAAACGAAACGAAACGAAACGAAACGAAACGAAACGCCCTGGTTAAGACCAGATTGTTATTCAATTAGCGTCGCTTTGCCGTGAAAACAAAAGAATAAAAGAGGATTTGGATTAATCATAATCAAAAGAGAGTAAATGCGCCTTGTTTTTTATTCTTCAATTCACAAGAGTGAAAACAACAGAGAAACAGAGAGAGACAGCGGTATCTCCAATGGCGCCCACTGTAGCTGAAACCTTCTTTTTCTTTTCAATTTTAAAAAATCAGTATTAGAGACCGAAAGGAAGAGAGAGAGATAGAGATAGAGCTGAAGCTTTTTCGTTGTGGTGTTACTGTTAGGGATTTAATAATTGTGCAGTTGAGGTTTTTCTTCTTCCTTTTTCTCTTTGGTATTATTATTTGCGATTCGATACTCAATTGCTTTTTATGTGTTTTTATCATTGTTATATTTTCGAAATCGAATGATTTCGTGATAATTTTATTTAACAGTTAAAAGGAGCGAGAATAGAAGCGAAAAGAAGATGATGAGCTGGAGAAGAGTTTTGAAGTCCTTACAGGCCTTGGCTGCTCATAGTCTTCTCTTCTTTTTCACCCTCTTGCTTGTCTTCAAGCTCGACCATATCGTTTCCTACTCCTGGTGGTGAGTTTTTTTTTTCTTTTTCTCTTTTGTATATTTTTCTCCTTTTCTCTCTCTCTCTCTCTGTGAATTAGTTTGCTTTTGTAAGAATTATTTGAATTTTAATTTAACTGAAAGTAGATTCAACCAATATGGGTGTTGAGTATGTTCTAGTGTTGAAAATTTGAAGTGTTTTGCGACTATTGGATCAGGCAAGTATATGGGGTTCTGTTGTTTTGTTGGAGATGACTTTGCCTTGGAAAGTACATTTATGGGAATATCATTCTCAGTGGTTGTAGAAATGAGCTAAAATAAGCTGAATTCTTCTTTCTTGAACTAAAACAGAAAGGGTAGGGCGGGAGGCATGGAAGAATGGGTATTGGCTTCACTTACGCGTGTTCAATTGTTACTGGCTTGAAAAGGTAGAATCTTTAAATCTTCATGGCTGAATTCCAGGGATTAGTAAAGTTATTTTAAAGGGGAAATGGGTATGGGAACACTGTGGAACGGAGAGAAGAGACTCCCCAGTTGAGATGCATTTATTTGCACTGAAGTTGGGAAACATTGCAATCACTTTAGTTATTGACAACATTACAATTACTTAAGTTATTGAGTAGCAAAGTTTGGCATTTATCAATTCTTGGAAAGAAGATATGGCATAGATGTGTTGCGGTGGCTTTGCCAAAACATAATAGTCACTGCTGTGGCTTCTGTGATTTTTCTTTTTAATGGAAAGGAAAATGAATGAAATTCATAGTTTGACAAGAATTTGACTAACTGTGGGACTTAACGTGTTTGGTGAGGGGAACTTCTTTTGCTACAATACCTAGAGTTTCTTCAAGTTATCAGTTGGAGCTCTTATTTTTCTAAACTTGTTACATGTTTACTTGTGATAGCTACATAGTTGAGTTTAGTTGGGAAGGATGCAGAAGTTGAATCTGGTGATGTCATTGGTTCTGAAATGGAAGCATTTGGTGGTTATACTTTATATAAGTCAAAGGCAAGGATAAATGGTTGCATTATTTTATCATTTAATTAATGGGTTGAGATAATTTTGGAATTGCATATATCTTTTGCATAATGATGGGGAGTGTATCCAAAGAATAAATAAGGCAAGATAGTGAAACAGAGTTAAATGCATTGCAGTAGTTGATTTTTCCCCATACTTGCTAAATAGTTTCGAATCTCTAACTTATGATTATTTTAAAAAAATTGTTATAAATGTGTTGGAATGTTGTTCCTAATGTATTTTGAATTTTTATTTAGAGGTTAATTTTATGATTTTTTGTTGGGTTGAAGCATGTACTCATGGACTTGAGTCTTGACTAGTTTATATGTTGACTTCAATTTTCAGGTTAGTATTCTTTCCTCTCTGGCTGTTCCATGGAGTTGTTGCTCGAGGAAGATTTTCATTACCTGCTCCATCAGTTCCGCACAATCGTCATGTATGTCAATAAGTTTCTTAATAATTTGGAGAATTTTGTATAAGATTAACCTTCTTTCTTTCTTTGTCCTACCTATTTTGGTAAAAGAGGTATTTTTGTACGATGTTGCCTTTTTTATTTTTGTGTAAATGACTTTTGAAGTCTATGATACCATTTTTGGAATGTGAACTATTGAGTTTTTTTTTTCTTTGGACAGTGGGCACCGTGCCATGCAGTTGTAGCGACACCATTGCTTGTCGCGTTTGAACTGCTTCTTTGTATATATCTCGAGAGTTTTTATGGTACCCTGTCATTATCTTTATGCTGTTGGGGATTTGATTTCCCATGGTCTTTGTGATCTTGCACTTCAAAATTAATCAATTCCATGCCTTCTTTTGCAGTTCATGGTGTTGCAGCTGTAAATTTGAAGATTGTCTTTATTCCGTTATTGGCATTTGAAATAATTATCCTAATTGACAATTTCAGGTATTTTCTTTAACACTAATTCACCAATAATTTTCCCTGTTGAAAATTATACTGCTTGGTATGCCCTGCTAGTGCTTATTGTCATCTAGGTTTTTGATCAACAGGTTATAATTCCTTGTTTAACATAGTCTAACAAAATTAACCGAAGTTTTGTGTTGTTGTGTGTATTTCCTTTAATTTCTGCTGAATCAATTAGAATGCCAAGCTGTTGATACATGGTTTTAAATGAGCTTAATATGCACATATGCTTACCCCCTTGGCTTGTCTTCTATATTTAGATTTTCTTGCTTCAAATGACTACCACTTTTGTGCATGTGCTTTTCAGCTAATAATTAAAAATCGGCTCTCTGTCCATTTGTCCTAAAAGTTGGCAGCATACTGAAGTCATATTCACAGTGAACCAAAATTTGCACTTTGATAACATAACACTAATGCTCATGATTGGTATTCTGCATGCATCTATATGACATTTGACTTTTTTATATGATGTATTCAATGCCAATGCTAATATTTCACTGGGGGCCTTCAATTGAGTAGGAATTATGCTTAGCTATTGAGCACTAGAAGTTTTGATTGACATCTTTACCCTTACTCTAGCCATCCCTTTTATCTTTTTCTGAAATAATGAGTAATTTGTCTGCAATACTACCTCTGATTTTCATTTACTCTGCAGAATGTGCAGGGCTCTAATGCCAGGAGAAGAAGAAAGCATGAGTGATGAAGCAATATGGGAGACCTTACCTGTAAGATTTTTTTAACTCAGAGCTGCTCAGAGCATGAGTTTGTTTTTCTCTCTTAATTTATAGTTAGGAATTCTTTTAGTAATTGTGTTTATGTCTATCTTGTGCTTCTCAATGATTGCCCCTTGAAAATGTTGGGGAAAATGATGGTGCATGATGGTTTTCTTAATGGAATGCAAATGTTTGAAATTTTGACAGTGCTAACTCTGAACAGTTCAAACCCCTTGGATGATAATGTCACAATCGTCACCAAAAACTATTATATGATAAATTGGTTTGAAAAGGAAATGAATGGTTAAGATGTATATAGATTTTCTTTTCTATCTTCGGGCCAGAGTGAGCTTCACTTGCATCTTTTATATTCAGATTTTAATCTGAATTCAGTTTCATGATTGAACTTTGTTTACTTTCAGTTAACTTAAAGTTCTAATCTAAATTTTGATGTCAGATGTTTGAGTTTTCAGGCTATCCCAATCCCACTGATAGTCCTAGGCTAAAGCTTTATAGTAAGACCTAATATGCATGTTTAATGTTAAACGGTAGCTCGATGAAGATTGAAAAGAATGGAAAACATTTGTGACAATTTTTTGAGAATATTGTGATTGTTTTGGTTGAGAGACATTTTCCACTCATTTGCATGTGTACAGATAATGTGGCATTTATCCATCTTTAGTTGTCTATAGCATCACAAAATTGGAGGCTTAACGGGGAAGAGAAAGAAAAGATTCCCAAAGACATGGTTGAGTTGCATTACCCTTTAAATTTAGTGAGAATAATGATCCAAATTTCTTTTTGTCAGTTTTAAGTTTATTGGCTGGAGCTTTAACAAAGCTAGTTGATTTATATTCTACTTGAATGCAGGATGTATTTCGTGGATTTCATTTGTCATTGTATGCCATAAGCATCTATGATGTGCATAGTCTCTCTTTTAGGGTTGTACTATTCCTTGAACATTATTTGTTATGCTTAGAATAGTTTCGGTTTTAATTATGCGTTAGCACCCTTTTAAAAACAATTGAAATTGGACTGGTGGTTTCTTCTATTGTTTCAACTGTCTAGACTGTTTCCAAATACTAGGATTTTCTGTGTCAATGTAGCTTTAATAAGAGCTGTATGTAGTTACGTCTTTTAATCATATTCTGTATTGCATGTATATTTCATATATTCAAAACCTGTATGTTCTCTATCTCTGTTTTCTCTATCTCCTAATCCTTCTATCTTGCCTAGTATTCCACATCGATTAATAGTATAACAGGAGAATCCTTGGTATATTTGTTATGATTGTTGACTTGAAAAACAACTTCAACTAGCAGTTTTGGATGATGGATTTATATGATATGAATTGTATCAAAGCCCATGTCCACTATGATGTCTGATATGGTTTGTCTATGCGGGAATTTTAGTGGGCTGAAATTGTTGTTTATTTTGTATGTTCTCTTAACAAGGACACGGTATTTTTAAAAATCGCCTTTGACATTGTAGGATTATTTTTCCCTGTTAGAAGCAGTGTCTCATCACTTTTTAGTGGTTTAAAGGATTGTCTTAGGGTCCTTCTCAAGAGGTTACAGTTGTAATGGTAAAATCAAAAGCAAAAGGAGAAAAGAAAAGGTTGAGGAAGGGGCTCTCTCTTTCCTACAAATTCAATTTCTGATTGTTTTCCCCCTTTCTTTTAATGTCCTTGCATCTGGTTGCTTTCATTTAAGCTTTTACTTTTTTTTGTTTGTGCTGGCCCATTTATGAAAATGACCTGCTACCAAACCATATAAATGCATGATTTTTTTTTTTTTTTTTTTTTGTTTTTGTTTTTTGTGTAATGAATTTATTAACTTTTGTTTCAATATTTTGATTTATCATTAGAACTTGATAATCAATAATCAATTTCAAATATTATTATTGCAGCAAAAAAAAAAATTTTTCTTGCAAGATGATTATATTTTCAGTATGCCAAATATGGCTATAAAATCATATTTGCTTCTTGAAAGTAGGTGTTATAGGCTTTGAGTAGTGATATATTGTCTATTTAATTAAAATTTAGGTTCAGGTAACTTTTTAAATATATAAAAATGCCACCTGACATCATTACATTTTGGATTATATATCATATTTCCTTGATGCTGTGGTCCATATTCAGTTACCATTATTTGAATTGGTAATGCACAGAGAGATCCTTGGTATATGATTTGTTACACCCTCCTTCATTTGTGCTGTTGGCTGCATCACACCCTTTCACGCTGAACTCTGTCCCTCTCCACCCTCCACCCCTTTTTGTCCCCATCTCAAATAAGTTGCTATCATTCCAAATCAAGACTTTGTTGGTAGATTCTATATGCACTAGGCAGTAGTTAAAATTTCAAGTTGCTCGAAGTTAGCAAATCATCATTTATGCCAGTTTCTGTCGGTCTCATGAAAGAGTGAATGGAGATCCAACATTGCCATCATGTAAATATTGGGATATTATTTAACAGTAAGGAAAGTTCATAGCTTTCATTCCAGCTTCTTAATCAGTAACTTCACTTTCAGAGTTGCATTTATAAGGATACAAATTGATCTTAGATATTTAAATAGTATAACTACTGTAATATATTTATAAAACCTGAAATGCTCTGCTCTTTCCTTTAATGGGTTTATGACATGTTGGGGGCGTGCAATGTTTGGAGTAATTCTGTTAGATCCTACATTACTGACACAATGCTTCGAAAGTCAGTACAATTATTTATGACTCTATCTATGAGATTAAGGTACCACAATTATTAAATTGGCATGTTGAATGTGTTGGTTTTCAATGAAAATGTGAATTAAAATCTGAATATAGAGCATAGATGATGTTACATGTTGGTGACGTTCTCATCTATCATTTTGCAGCACTTTTGGGTTGCAATATCTATGGTCTTCTTTGTGGCTGCTACAGTCTTCACCCTTCTAAAGCTATCTGGTAATTTCTCTAACTTCTCTTGATGAGTGCAGTAATATCTAATAGACTGAAACTAGTTTGGTTTATCATATTTTCCCATAAGCCTTACGAAAAATTAGCTGTCTGATTTTATCTCATCCTCTTGTTTTAAATAGTTTCTTGCAAGATCTTTTACAAAAGAAAAGATGTGAAGTAATTGAATTTCAGATTTCCATGATTTGGTCATTTAAGGTACATGAATATTACTTAAGGAACTTGTTGCTTAAGAATATCAATGTGGCTTCCTTTGGAAGGTCAAGACTTAAGGCTGATATGGATGTCTTTGTGCACAAAATTTAAAATGCGTTTTTCCATTAGGAAAAGAAATAAAGGAAACTGTGTGATAAAATGTTTGGAGGCTTGGATCTTCACCCTCTCTTTTGGTGGGTTAGAATTTTCTGTAACTGGTTTCTGTACTTTTTTTCCTCCGCACCATAATATAATAACACAATCATGTAATGTGATTGTTTGATCAAAGTTTTGTTGATAAACTTTAAATATGCTTGTTCCTGTCAGAATATAACTTGTCTGATTCTGAATATATTACAGGTGATGTGGGTGCTCTAGGCTGGTGGGATTTGTTCATAAATTTTGGGTATAATTTCATTTATCCTTCCATTTGAATTACATGTCCTCTTTATTGTTATGGATTATAGCAACCTGACAGTTCTGTTCAAGTTTTTAAAGCATCAAAGTTGTGATAAAATGTGGTCATTCTTTCTGCAGTATCGCTGAATGCTTTGCCTTTCTTGTTTGTACGAAATGGTCAAATCCAGCGATTCATCGAAATACCCAGACTAGAGAAGTTAGTTCATCTTCTACAACTGTTAGGTATCTTGACTGGAATAGTGGCTTAGTTGTTTCTTCAGAGGACAATCGATTTGGGGATAGAATGTGTGGCCTGCAAGACATCGGAGGCCATATTATGAAAATTCCATTAATTGGGTTTCAAGTCCTCCTTTGCATGCATTTAGAGGTATGTATAATTAATTTGTAATTTTCGATGCTGGTTAGTATTGTCTTATCAACATATATATAGTGACCTTTTGAAAATCAGGGAACACCTGCCGGTGCTAGAAATATCCCACTTCCAATTCTTTTCTCTCCCCTTTTCCTACTTCAAGGTGCTGGTGTGCTATTTGCTGCATCTAAGTTGGTAGAGAAGCTTGTTCTTTTATTAAGGAGCGAAGCTGGCACAGGAATATATTTTAGATTTTCTTCAAGAGCTCATGACTGCTTGGGGTTCTTGCACCATGGTTCCAGGTAATAACTTTTGCTTTTCATCAAAAGTGAAACCTATATTGGCAGCACCTTATCCACAGTGAATCTATTCGATTTGGTGCAAGTACAACAGAATTTTGTCTTACTCCATTTTCCAATTTGCTAAAATAGGCTACTGGGATGGTGGTCAATTGATGAGGGAAGTCGAGAGGAACAGGCCCGACTTTACCATGAGGGAGCTTCCGGGTGAGTACATTATGTAGATCTTGCAACTTCATAACAATATGGTGCACTTTTATGGGTGTTCCTTTGGTACAACAAAATGTCCTTCAGTAAGGGTGAAGAAAGATGAGTACATTAACTAATTAACCATAAAAGCAGGATCTTGAAAAATGGGAATTCTCTTAAAAGTTTCATAAGTAAGAACTATGGTTTGATTTTTTTTTTCTTTTATTTTTTTATGGAACTGTAGATAATCACAAAATCAAGTATTGGGGAAAGAAATTGAATTAGGAAGTAATACAGCTGAAAGAAACAGAATTAGGAACTGATTAGCCCCATTTGACTGGTAGATTTGCACTATAGTTTTCCAAGTATCAAATGACATTAGTTGCTGTTTTCTGACACCAATATCTTCCTTTTTATAAAAGATCTACAATTCTGTTTAGAGTATCTTCATTAGATTAAATATTGGTTGCTGATCTTTGTACATTTCATTTCTGAACATGCAGCTATAACACTTTCTGTGGTTATCCTCCTGAGATAGTGAAGAAAATGCCTAAGAAGGATCTTGCCGAGGAGGTGGTTCATTTTATGTTATGTTCTTTTAATCTTAACTTGGAAACTACAAGATTTAATTGTATATTTTTTCTCTCTAGTTTTAGGTGCCACTTCTTTTTTTCATCCAGGAGTACATTTGTTAACCAGTGACAAAGTCATTGATGATTTGTGTCTGCTCTATTTATATTTTGTACACGGTTTCTTCTCAGGTGTGGAGGCTTCAAGCTGCTCTTGGTGAACAAACAGAAATCACGAAATATAGCCAGCAGGAGTTTGAAAGACTTCAAAATGTAATAATTTTTTCTGTGACTTGCAGTTTCATTCTCTTTTTCAATAATTGATTACCAGTTTAATATTAGATAGAGTTTTTAAATGAGTAACTTCATTGTTTGTATATGCCTATTTCTGGTTCTGAAAATATCACACTTATTGTTAAGTTGTTATCTGTAATTGACCTGAACCTTCTTCAATGGCTTTAAACATTCTTAATTTTCTCTGAACTATCTTGTTTGTGAATCAGTTAGGCTTGTTTTGTTGAGGTGGAATCGTCAACCTAGAATGATATTTATTCTTTTAACTGACTTAAAGGATGGTATATATCTTTCTAGGATAAGTGATAGTTCCATCAGTAGAGGAGCCTAAAAGAGAGATGTACCTTTCCTAGTATTTTGTTCCAGTGTATATATGGACACAGACGCATGCTATATATTCTTCTTGTTTTCAAAAGAGAGGAACCTGGAATTTATGGATGTGAAAATAATCTTACTATTAATATTTGTATAATTACTGGAACTAAGTTTGATTATATTGAAGGTTGTTTTTAATATTCTCAAAATGATCGGTTAGTAGACCTTGTTTTGATGATATAATTTGGTGCACTTTATGTATATTCTTTTCTTTGTACTTATCACATGGTTGCAGCTTTTCAAAGTACATAAACAGAATTCTACTATGATCAGGACTTTGAGTATGTAGCTCATGGTTGCAGCTTTTCAAAGTACATAAACAGAATTCTACTATGATCAGGACTTTGAGTATGTAGCTTATAACTGATTTGTTGCAACATAAAAGAAATGTGTAAAGTTCATATATGCAAACAAACAAGTGTCTTCTTGGTGCCAACTTTAGCATAACAATCTAGTAAGTTATTTTATCAATCAAACATGATCTCCTTTTGAATCAAGGCTCAATTGTTCTTATTTGGTCAGAATTAGGAGGTTATGTGTGTAAGGTGGTATAATTACTCAGTAATGGATGTTTCACTTGTAGTACTTTAAGATGTCATCAGTTGGAGTCTAATTTTAGTATTGTTTTCCACTAAAACGGTCACTCTCATTTACATATAAATATTCTTTCGATATACTTTGCAGGAAAAAGTCTTATGTAGGGTTTGCTTTGAGGGAGACATCAGTGTGGTTCTACTTCCCTGCAGGCATCGTATCCTTTGCAGGTACAATTAGTCATTGCTTTACTTGAAACATGTGATGCATCATTTTTCTTTCTTTTATTGTCATGCTTATTAATTCCTAATGTGTTGCAGTGTCTGCTGTGAAAAGTGTAAAAAGTGTCCAATTTGCCGAGTATCTATTGAGGAGCGCTTGCCTGTCTATGATGTTTAAGTTCTAACTTGTTCAGCCATTTTGAATTATGAATATAATGATGTGGAGTGCACAGAGACGGCAAAATAAGATTAACAGGGAAGTTCTTGTTTTTTTTATCTTTTATGGTTGACCAGAACTTCTACCACATTGAGTGTTACTTGTTCAAATTAACAAGATAAAGCATTAGGAGATATAGAAAACATAGCTGCTGTATTTATATATCACCACCTCTTTTTTATTTGTTTCTAAAAGAAAAATGTAAATAACTCTGACTTTGACTGGTGCCATTTCAAGTCCTAAGCACTTTTTTGTTGCTGCAGAGGTACACTAGAAGTGTAAGAGCTGTATATTATACTAATGTATACAAATGACTGTTGAATTTAACATGCTTAATTCAGAGATTCTGCTTTTTGTTATTTGCAATGATCCGTGATATAGCGCAACCCGGTAACTGTTAAAGATTCATTTTTGTGTTTGGTTTGGTATTCCCACCTCTAGATGTAGGCTTTATATATTACTATATATATGCAGCGAAAAACAAAGATTATTTGCTTAGAACTTGTTACTTTATATGACCCCATTGCTGCCAGCTGAAGATTTGTAAAGTACTTTCGGATTGCGAACAATCTTGACCACGAAGTCATTGAAGCACTTGCCAACAGTTCTAAAAGGTATGTCTGGATAGAGTGAACATACTTTGACATCTGTTGGCTTGTACATTGAGAAATTTATTTGCCATCCCTTTATGAAAATGTCACGAGTAATTGCTGCAACTATGCTTTCTGGAATTCTCATCTCTGCAAAATTTATGAAATATGCATAAGTTTTGATATTGCTGTTTGAGCTGATATTGGAAAGAAGTTTGCTATATTGAATAGGTTGATTAATGGGTAGGGGAGAGCAAATGGTCGGTTCAGTTTAAACTGAACCGAGCTGAAGTCGGAAAATATGAACTGAAATGTTTTTACAACAAACCGAACAGAACCGAAGTTTGTATGTGAACTGAACAAACCGAACTGAACCAGTCGTTTGGTTCATTTTATTTGGTTTTTTGCCATTTTGTTTCGGTTTTAAGCCCAACCACTGAATATTTGCATAACCAAATTGAATCGAACAACAAAACATTGTTCAAACCAATCAACCAAATTTCTCATTGGCATCAGACTGAACCAAACTGAAATGAGTTGGTTTGGTCATTTTGCTCACTCCTATTAATGGGTACTAAATTTTTTTTAAGTTCAATATATTATGTTGAAAACAACAGGAAAACAGTTTTAAATTTATTTTTCATTATCTAATTGTTCATTTAAAGCAGTTTCCAATGTCAATAGAAAACAGACTTGTTTGTATAACTGATCAAACCTTTAGCAGCAGCCAGAAGGTCATCTTCTGGTGATGGTATCTCTGGGCAACTTGTGTCCAATTTTGTGCGCCCATGGCGAAGCTAATGTTTAGAAAATTCGTTGAAGGTCGAAAATGAAGAGTTTTGTTGAGCGTTCGAATATCCCCAAGTGAGTTTATAGTGAATTTTTCAATGTCAGTTTCATCCACAAAGTATGCTGTAAATAAAACACATCTTATGAAGTATTAATTATCATTCTGGACTCGACAATGCTGAGATTGAAGAAGATTTGGACATTTGATCTTTCAAATATGTTGTCACAAATTATTAGTTACATTTGGACGATTGGACTTGGGTTGGGACTAAAAGTTCTAGAGCATCACTCTTACCACTTGGATCCTAGAGCATCACCACCCTTAGCCACTTATCATCTGCACATCATTTTCTACATATTGAGACTGTAAATATAAATAACAGGATAAAAATTCAGTTACCTTTGACATTACCATCGCCGTAGATTTGGAAGCGATTCAAAGGTGGGAGAGCATCAGGAAGGATGAGTATTGTCATGATAGGGCCAAGCAGCAAAGGAGTTGCAACATACGTTAGCGTAGGGTATCCCATTTTTCTCAATAAAGCATTTTACTTCACTGTTTTGTTTGCACATTGTAAGTCCTGGCTCCACTGGAATTGCTCTATCTACGTCATGCCCTAATTCTGACGGCGAAAATCTCTGCCAAATATAAATATTCACTGCTATATTTAACTCGGAAAAAGGACACATAAATATGCTTACAGAATTAGGGTGTTGAGTAGGATTAATAGGTTTGGGCACATATTTCTGTGAAATACTAATGTAAGTTGGCTCTAGGCGTAACCCAAATGGCTAAATGGCATGCACAGAGGACATCTTGTGCATTTTGTTCAAAGATTTCAAGTTCGATTTCTAGCTATTTAGGATTTAATCTGGGGTTTGTTGAACGATATTAGCTGCTTTAGCAGCGGTTTAAATTATAAACGTTTTACTAAAAAATGATATTAGTTGTTTAATTAGCTGATTTTTTTTTTAAAAAAAAAAGACAAAAATGTAATTAAAAGCTAAATGTTATACATTAAAAGTATAACTTGTTATATCATTTTAATGTATAAATATTTCGCAAAAAAGCTACCTCATTTTTTAATAACTATTGCTATTTTATAGAACGCTATAATTTTGACTTGTCATGTTAGGAGTTTAATCTGCTCTATTGCTGTATAATAATAATAATTTAAGTTATAAATATGAGCAATTACCTTAATTGTACCAACAACCTTGGCATTAACAAGGTTTTTCAAATTAATTCTATAAAATTTTGTAAAACTCATTTATTCCATACGAACTTTTAATTTTCAAACAAGTCCGATTAAATCTTAATTTATATTCTTTTCAATTGTCGGAGCAAATGATAATTTTATCACCTTTTGTTTTCAATTAAGGTTGTGTTTAACGACAGCTTTTAGAGTTTTGATTAGTTAAAATGTTGAACGAAAGAGTTATTCAGTAACATGCGTTTGGATTAATTTTTAGAGATTAAGATAGGTACTGTGAAAAGTTAATGTTTAACTTTTAGAGATTAATGTAACGTATTGTGAAAAGTTAACGTTTAACTTTTATAGCGTTTCATGAAAAATTATTTAAACAACAAAACAACTAATTTTACTTAACAGATCTTAAAATAAATATTTTATAATAAAAAAGTTTTAATATGATATAAATAAAATATTTTATTTTTAAATTATTTATAAATAGAATGATGACATAAATTATTAATTTGAGAAAATATTAATACTTATTTTATAACAATTATTTGATCAACAAAAAAAAAAAAAAGGAAAAGAAAAGAAAATACAAGCTATATCACCAACACACACGTTTTAACTTTCTGCACCAAGCGACCTAGAAAATTAAAATAAGCAAACCTCCATCTCCCATTAAACATGATAGGACCAACTACACACCAAAAGCCAACCACAAATCCACATGCCATAATACTCCAGTACAACTTGTCGTGGTGGTCGTCGTCATCCTCTCCTCCTCCATTTCCTTCATCTTCAGGTACATTATCCCTGCTTGCATGACAAGTCTTATTCAATGGAATCCCACAAAGCTGATTGCCAATAAAACATGATGCATCGAGGCCATCAATTTGAGTGCTTGAAGGAATTTCGCCTGTTAACTTGTTATGCGACAGGTTTAAGTAGCTTAAGAAGGTTATGGCGGAAATAGTTTGAGGAATTTTGCCTGAGAGTTTATTTCCTGATAAATCTATAGATTCAAGTTGTCTCATATCACCTATATTTTCTGGAATTTTGCCTGTCAAAAAATTATTTGACAAATTCAATGCGTTTAACCGGACGAGACTTGTCACTTGGGTTGGTATTTCTCCTACTAAAAAGTTATTAGAGATATCCATACTTCTTACCCATTTAAGGGCTGTAGCGTATTCTCGCATTTGCCCTTTCATTACAAGTTTTGTGTTCTCTGTACCAACACTCGTTATAATACCTAGATACCATAGTAAACTTAAACCATCTTGATCATTAGCTGAGATCATTGCACTGAAGTTGCTAATACATTTTGGTATAGATTCAGAGAGCTTATTATAAGCCAAGTCTAAGGTTTGCAGCTTTTTTGAATAACAAATTTGGTGAGGAATAGGACCATGGAATTTGTTTGAGCGGAGGTTGAGAATCATCAATTCAGGAACTTGTGCACCAATCCAATTTGGAATTTCTCCATCAAGTTGATTTTCACCAAAATCAATGAGCACCAATCTCTTACAATTTGAAAGAGATAATGGTATTTCTCCTGAAAAATTGTTGTCCCGTAGATGCAGGGATTGAAGCATACTCAAATTTCCTATTGAGCTTGGAATTTTTCCAATAAATTTATTGTTACTCAATCGTATAGCTGTCATAGCATGCCACTTCATCCAACAGTTTGGTATCTCTCCAGATAATCGGTTTGATCCCAGATTTAAAAATTGCATGTTCATTGACTCGTTGAATTGGAATTCCATGTTCATTTGAGAGCACAAGAAGTGAGAAATATACCCAGAAAATAAATTATTGGAAAGATCTAATGAAGTGATATGGGAAGAAACCAGAGGCAAAAGACCGTTAAAGTAATTCGAACTCAAATCAATGGTCTTTCCCGAAAAAGAGTATAAAGATTGATCTTCACTCGAAGTTAAAGATGGAATCTTTCCATGTATTTGGTTACATGAAAGATTTAAGTAAACAAGTTGCGAAGCGAAACTCCAAAACCAACTAGGGATAGTGACAATACTTGAATTGGACATATCTAGACTTAGTAAATGCTTCTGCGATCGAATCCAAAGAGGAAGCCCTTCTCCTAAATGCCAAGATTGCATATCTAAGTTTTCAAGTTGAAAAGGAGGAATCCAGTTTGGATTGACCTGTAAAGTTAGTGAGTTTCCACTAGCAGAGAAATCTGTCAATCTTGTTAGATTGGCAAAATGGAGTTCTGTAACAACTCCCCCGATGGAGTTCGCAGAAAGTTCTGCACTTCTCAAGCTTGAGAGACTCCCAAAAGAGATTGGAATATTACCGGAAATGGAATTTTTCCATAAAGAGAGAGAGGCTAGATGTCTAAATTGACCAAGGGCATGGTTGGGCAGTTGACCAAAAAGTGTACAATTATCTAAAATCAATGATTCTAAATGATTTGAAACACACACCGACAACATTTGAAAGACACCTGATATGTCGACATTCAATTTAATGTCTGACAAATAAATTGACCTTAACTTGCAAAGACATCCTATGGATCTTATCAGGCTGTTCCCACCAACTTGGAATTTGTTAAATGATAGGTCTAGACTTGTTAAAGAAGTCAAGTTTTGAATACGTTCTGGTATGTTTCCATTCATTTCATTATGGCGAAGTCGAAGGAACTCGAGTCTGCTACTAAAACTGTAGAACCAATGAGGTATGGAAGAATTGAAGTGGTTCCATGATAAATCAAGGTGTTTCAGAGAAGTCAAGTTTTGAAGACCTTTTGGAACTAGCCCATGAAAATTGTTTGAACTTAAATCAATGTAAACTAGATTTTTAAGAGAGAAAATCCATCCAGTTGGAACCAAAAGAGAGTTATCTAGAGAATTGCCATAAAGATCAAGAACAGCAAGAGACGAAAAATTAACGGCAGATAATGTAGGATTAATAATAGGATTGCCAAGATGACATTCAGGCAACCTTAATTCAACTAAAAAAACGAGTTTGTTCATCTCCTGTAGCCAATTTGAGGCATTTGGGAGGTCGACAAAGCTCAAATCAAGGATTTGAAGTAAGGAGAGACTTGAAAGCCATTTTAGATTATCAGTATAAAGAGAGTTTATACCTCCAAGAGCAAGAAATCGCAAGTTGGTGAGATTTCCAATTTGAGGAGGAATCATTCCACCGAATTCAGCATTAGAGAGATTAAGGTATCTTAAACTCTTCATTGAACCAATAAATGGTGGAATTGAAATCTGTTTAAAATCATTTCCGCTTAAATCCAAATAATTCAAGTGCTTCAACTCATGCAAGGAAGGGTTTAACTTACTAGCTTGCAACTTTGATCTCTGACGAGTCAAATATTCGGCTTCAGTGGTGTAAGAACTTGCACTTACAAAATAAGGATTGCGAAGATGGAGTTCCGTGATGTGGCCTGTTACGTTGTTGCAAATAACGCCTCTCCATCTACAACAATCTGTATTTGCAGACCAAGATCCAAGCAAATTGAACTCATCTTTGATGACATCTTGCTTGAACTTTAAAAGAGCTTCTCTTTCACTTTCAATGCAGCTTCCATTGGTAATGGCTATTATAGGAAGCAAAACCAGAAATGGAAATAGGAAAGCAAAACTCATTTTCTAAATTGTCTATCACATTAATTCTACTTTATGGAAAAATTGATAAGTCTTTTATCATATTGAGTCTTCATATTTTAAAATAAGTCTTATCAAAAGACTGGTAATAAGTCTTCTCCTGCTTGTTCAATAAGTTCTACTTTGAAGAAGACTTTGACAACTAGTCCTTAACAGGACATACGTCAGTTACTAACTAAGGGAGAAAAGTCTAAAAATGAAGCTACACATATGAACATTGAACCAAACACCCTTTAAGCATACATTCTTATGATTCTTCCTCTTCCTTTTTTTTTCCCTTTCAGGAAAGTTATTGATTTTTATACTATACTGAATTGTGTGATGAAGGGGAAAAAGACCATTAAAGTAGTTTGAACTCAAATCAATGATCCTTTCAATCTGATCATTTAGCAAGTGGAAGGTAATAAATTCCTTATTTATAAATTTGGTCATCAAAGACATAATTAGGCTATAATATCACAAACATAAACACGTTTTAACTTTCTGCATCAAGCCACCTAAAAAATTAAAATAGATAATCCTCCATTTTCTACTAAACATAAGAGGACCAAGGACGCACCAAAAGCCCACCGCAAATCCATATGCCACTGTACTCCAGTATAACTTATCATCATCATGCTTTCCTTCTTCACTACCTTCATCTTCAGGTACATCTCTTGCATGACAAGTCTCATTCAGTTGAAGCCCACAAAGTTGATTGCCAACAAAACATGATGCATCAAAGCCATCAATTTGAGTGCTTGAAGGAATTTTGCCTCTTAACTTGTTATGCGACAAGTTTAAGTTGCTTAAGAAGGTCAATGCAGAAACAGTTTCAGGAATTTTGCCTGAGAGTTTGTTTCCTGATAAATCCAATGACTCCAGTGCACTCATATCACCTATATTTTCAGGAATTTTTCCTGTCAAAACATTATTCGACAAATTTAATGCCTGTGATCGAACAAGACTTGTCACTTCCATCGGTATGTCTCCTGATAAAAAATTGTTAGAAATATCCATACTTCTTACCCATTTAAGGCTTTTGGTGTATTTGCGCAGCTGTCCTTTTATTACAAGTTCTAGCTCATCTGGAAAATTATATCCAAAATTGGAAGATAACAAGTCATCTGAATGAAGTTGCTAATAAATTTTGGTATCGATTCAGAGAGTTCTAGCTCCTCTCTACTCCACAACATCCCATAAATTCAAGGATTTCAAGTAAGATTTCATCTTAATCGACCAGATTTGGTAATTTTCACCAGAGAAAATAGGAGGACCAAATGGAGGGGAGCTATTGGAAGCCATTTTCTTTACCAGTACTAACTCAACAAAAGATGGTAAGAAAAGAAGAAACACATATCAAACCCACAACCCTCAAGAATAGCTACTCTGATACCACTGTTAACACATAAAATATCAGAAAACAGAGCAAGAAAAAAACCCAGCAGAAAACAGAGGAAAATACAAGAGAAAAAGGAAGAAGAGAAGTTCTCTCTCACATACGTTTTATGATAACTTTAATACATACATATATAGAGAAATTACATAGAGTGTTAAGATAAATAAAAGTCTAATCACACCTAAATTTTGTACCAAAAGTAAGGAGACCCACTCCTTTACAACTAAACATATTATGTTAATTTCAACAAAAAAATCAGATTTGAGTATCTAAGAAAAATCTTATACATCAACATATCTTGCTTCAACTTTAAAAGAGCGTCTCTTTCACTGTCAATGCAGCTTCCTCCATTGGTAAAGACAATAGCATTAGTGGCTAATAATACTATTGTAACAAGCAAACGGGGAAAGGGTGTTAATGTGAAAGCACACATTGATCCTCTCATTATAATCAAACTATAAAAGTGAATATAGAAATTCGATGAGGAGATGATTTCCTTTCTTGAAATTTATATGAACTCTTGTTTTCAAGTAGATGATTTTTTTATTTACTAAATTATCTCACGTGATTCTCCTCAATATTTAATTAAGGCCTCGTATTAGGAAGTGGTTAACACTTTAAGACCAGACTTAATTATTTCATAATTAGTATTATTATTATACAAACAAAAGAAAAAGAAAAAGGTTGGTGGGTGGTCTAATATATATATTGGTAAAAAAAGCATAAGGCCGCGTAATTAAAATGTTCAAGGAACTTTGGATCTTTCTCCTCTTTTTCTTTTTCTTTTTTTTTTTAATTAAAAATAAGATCATAATTTGAAAAGTATATTCTGTTTATACTTACCATTCGTATGATTAGAATAAGAAAATATATTACGCACCAAACAAAACCTTGTAGATAGGAAAATATTAAAATAAAAATTTCCCATGTACGTTATTAATGTTATAAAACCAAAGAAGAAATACAAGAAATATATAAGAAAGAGAAAATTAAGAGAACAAAGAAAAGAGTATCGTAGGAACAACTTCAATTTCAGTTTCATCTTCCTCAACTCCACTTCTTTCATCTCTAGGTACATCCCTCTCCCTGACAAGTCTTGTCCATCGGATAACTACAAACATGATGCATCTACAAGTTTAAGTGGCTTAAGTAATGTATTAGTACAGAAACAGTTGGTGGAATTGCTCCAAAGGCAAATACCCATACTTTCAGGAATTTTTCCTGTGAAAAATTCTCTGGCAAGTTCATGCTTGAAATTGAATGAATTCTGTGCCAATCCAATTTGAAATTTCCCATTAATATGAAGATCCTGTTTATACGTACGATTTCATTGCAATATGAAAATATATATTTAAAATTTTCACAATATTATATCAGGAAAAGCGAAAATAAAAATTGACATATAAATTAACAGTTTTTATCCAATTATAAATTCATTATATAAATAATCACATAAACACAAATCGACTTAAGTATATACTTATCTTTAAATTGAATTTATTCGATCTATTTTCCAAACTAATATAGATAAATAATTACTAGATTTTATATAGAACAATCGATTGCTACTATAGGAGCCGCCCAAATACAGTTAATAAAAATACGCAAGAAGACCTCTGTATAAAAATTTGAGGACAGCATAATACAAGCAATGTCACAAACAAAAACACCTTTTAAATTTCTGCACCAAGCGACTCAGAAAATCAAAGTAAGCGAGCCTCCATTTCCTACTAAACGTAATAGGACCAACCACACACCAAAAGCCAACCGCAAATCCATATACCACAGTACTCCAGTACAGCTTATCATCATCCTTTCTGCCACTTCCTTCATCTTCAGGTACATCCCTGATCGCATGACAAGTCTTATTCAATGGAAGCCCACAGAGCTGATTGCCAATAAAACATGATGCATTAAGGCCATCAATTTGAGTGCTTGAAGGAATTTTGCCCATTAACTTGTTATATGACAAGTTTAAGTGGCTCAAGTAGTTTAAGACAGAAATACTTTGAGGAATTTTGCCTGAGAGCTTGTTTCCTGATAAATCCAAAGACTCCAGTTCTCTCATATCACCTATATTTTCAGGAATTTTTCCTGTCAAAAAATTATTCGACAAATTTAATGCCTGTAGTCGAACGAGACCTGTCACTTCCATTGGTATGTCTCCTGATAAAAGATTATTTGAGATATCCACACTTCTTACCCATTTGAGAATTTTATTGTAATCGCGCAGTTGCCCTTTCATTACAAGTTTTGCGTTCTCTGAAACTCGGTATCCAATACTAGGATATGACGGGAAATCATCTGAATCATTTGCTGAGATCATTGCGCTAAAGTTGCTAATACATTTTGGTATGGATCCAGAGAGCTTGTTATGAGCCAAGTCCAAGATTTGCAGATCCTTTAAGTAACAAATTTCATGAGGAATTGGACCACGGAATTTGTTTGAGCGGAGGTTGAGAATCTTCAACGTGGAAACTTTTGTTGCAATCCATTTTGGAATTTTTCCATCAAACTGATTCTCACCTAGATCAATGGATGCCAATCTCTTAAAATTTGAAAGACACAAAGGTATTTCTCCTGATAAATTATTGTTACGTAAATGCAATGATTGAAGCCAACTCAAATTTCCCATGGAGCTTGGAATTTTTCCAATAAAATTATTGCCACTCAATTCTACAGCTTCTAAACCATTCCACTTCATCCAGCAGTTGGGTATCTCTCCAAATAATTGATTTGATCCCAGATTTAAATATGCCATGTTCATATACCCTGCTTTTGGTAATTGCTGAGTTATGAATTCCATGTTCATCGACTCATTGAATTGAAGTTCCATGTTCACTTGAGAGCACAAGAAGTGAGAAATTGTTCCAGACAATAAATTATGCGAAAGATCTAATGCAGTGGTATCGGGAGAAACGAGAGGCAAAAGACCCGTGAAATAATTTGAACTCAAATCAATAGTGACTCCTCCAAAACTACGAGGAGTGTACAATCGATTTCGACTCATAGTTAAATGTGGAATCTTTCCATGTATTTGGTTGCCTGAAAGATTCAGGTAAACAAATTGCGACGAGAAATTCCAAAACCAACTGGGAATGGTAACAATATTTGAGTTAGACATATCTAGAGTTGCCAAATACTTCTGGGAACGAACCCAAAGTGGAAGCACTTCTCCTAAATGCCAAGATTGTAGCCATAACTCTTCAAGCTGAAACGGTGGAATCCAATTTGGGCTGACCTTTAGAGTAAGTGAGTTTCCATCAGCCTTGAAAATCGTCAACCTTGTTAGATTGACAAAATGGAGTTCTGTAACAACTCCCTCCATGGAGTTTCTAGAAAGATATGCTATTTCCAATCTAGAGAGACTCCCAAAAGTGACTGGAATATTACCAGAAATGGAATTGTCTGATAAAGATAGATAGCCCAGATTTCTGAATCGACCAAAAGCATGGTTAGGGAGTTGACCAAAGAGTTGACAATTCTCTAAAGACAATGATTCTAAATGATTTGAAATGCATACGGACAATATCTGAAAGAGGTCCCTTACGTTGACGTTCAACTTAATGTAGGACAAATCAATCGACCTCAAGTTGCAGAGATTGCCAATGGATCTTATTAGGTTGTTCCCATCAACTTGGAAATTGGTACTTTCTCCTGATAGGTCTAGAATCCTTAAAGAAGTTGAACTTTGAATTTCTTCTGTTATGTTGCCATGCATTTCATTTCCGCTAAGGCTAAGGAACTCAAGTCCACTACTAAAACTGTATAACCAATTAGGTATGGAAGAATTAAAATGGTTGTTTGATAAATCGAGGTGTTTCAGAGAAGTCAAGTTTTGAAGACCTATTGGAACTAGCCCATGGAAATCATTTCCCCTTAGATCAATGGAAATTAGACTTTTAAGAGAAAAAATCCATCCAGTTGAAACCAAAAGAGAGTTATCAAACAAATTACCAGAAAGATCAAGAACTGCAAGAGATGAAAAATTAACGGCAGACAATGTTGGATTAATAGGATTAGGAACAAAACAAAGACTCAACCGTAATTCTACTAGAAAAACAAGTTTATTTATCTCCTGGAACCAATCTGTAGCATTTTGGAGGTTGACATCATTCAAATCAAGGATTTTTAGTAAAGAAAGACCTGAAAGCCAGTTTAGATTATTGCTATAAAGACTCCACATAACTGGACCTCCAAGACCAAGAAATCGCAAGTTGGTGAGATTTCCAATTTGAGGAGGAATCATTCCACCAAATTCAGCATTAGAGAGATTAAGATATCTTAAACTCTTCATTGAACCGATAAATGATGGAATCGAAATCTGTTTAAAATCATTTCCGCTTAAATCCAAATAATTCAAGTGCTTCAACTCAAGCAAGGAAGGATTTAACATACTAGCTTGCAACTTTGATCTCTGACAAGTCAAATCTTCGGCGTAAGTTGTGTAAGAACTTGCACTTACAAAATAAGGATTGCGAAGATGGAGTTCCGTGACATGGCCAGTCACGTTGTTGCAAATAACACCTCTCCATCGGCAACAATCGGTTTGTGTAGACCAAGAGCCAAGCCAGTTTAACTCATCTTTGAGACCTTGCTTGAACTTCAAAAGAGCGTCTCTTTCACTGGGAAGGCAGCTTCCTTCAGTAAAGACGACTGTACTACTCACTACGGTAACAATCAAACCCAGAAATGGTATTGTGGAAGCCCTCATTGATCCTCTCATTATAATTCAGCTATGGATTAATGTGAAGCAAACTGTTGGGGAAAGAAATATACAGATAAGATATATATATATATATATATATATATATATATATATATATATATATATATATATATATATATAAAACTCAGTTTGGGCGTTAACATTTTTGATAAATATTTATTCTTTGAGTGAGAACATGACTTTTTGAGAGAGAGCTACCAACTTCTGCATTACTATCTTGGCATTTTGCGACTGTCGCAGTATTAATTTGACTATATTGACACATTGCAATTCTTAATATCAATATTTAATTAAAAATAAGCTTAATTAATTCTTAATAGGATTAATTTATTTTTTTTAATTTTTTCTACATCTCTGCTACGTACAAGGCATATGTTATTGAATGAAGTGGTTCACATCTGGCAATTCTAACTCCAACAAGAGCACGTGCTGGCGTAAGGTATGCCACCATTTTTGTATTACTAGTTTCTTTGTCTCTCTCTTTCTTTTCATGTTTCATACGAATGAATGCAAGAGCTTTCTTTTAATGATATGAAAGATTGCTTGTTGTTGAATATTGTTACAATATGAAAATATATTACATAATTATAAGAATATTGTTTAAGACAAACATCTTTTTAGTTACTGCTTAGTGATTTGTTCTATATATCTTATAATTTTTTAACGATTTCAATAATTAGTTGCTTTCTTGACAGTTGGTTGTTTCAGACATTCCATGTGCAGTTTTTCAGCTCCCTAGATTTGGTAACTTCTATCGCCTTTATTAGTCTAGCTAGTCTCACTCTCGTGATAAATAAAAATTCTTGATTTCATTGCTTTGCTGGTTTAGGTAAATAGTAAGTGACTGTAAAGAGATAAGTGAAAAGCCAGGATCGCTAAGTAAGCAAGCAAGCAGGCAAGCAGGTACATCTCTTAATTCTTTCTTTTCTCTCAGATACTACTTTTTTGTTTTTGACGGAATGTTGAAAGGATGATATAGGGTAGGAAGAAGAGATAGTAGCCAGCTTGATGTATGTTCACAGACTTTCAGATGTTATTTGAAGATTGATTCCAGATTGAATTGACAAAGAAGAAAGAGCAGCAGAAAGAAATTCCACCGCCACTGCAAAGAGAATGAACGCTTTTTGACTGCCATGATTATATGGGCTTTGAAGATGGAGATGTCAATAGCGCTGAGTAAGACGAAGGAGATTGAAGTTGAGTTGGAGCAGAAGCAACTTGAAGAAAAGAAAATAGAGGCAAGGTTGCAAGAGGCGTTGAGTAAATTGGAAAAGCACAGGTGGAAATATATAAAAGTCACTTAACTCTCAAATAGCTGCCTTTTAGTGTTAAGATTGATGACAATAAAGTCCTTTAAGTACAATAAATCAATCTTTTTATTTTATTTCTTAAAGTGTTAACTATTGATGTTTATGTGTATTTTACAATTTTTTATCAGTCAAATTAATTTATTTTATCATAATAAAGCATATCACGAAAATTTTAAT
Source organism: Jatropha podagrica (assembly GCA_947857235.1). NCBI lineage: Eukaryota > Viridiplantae > Streptophyta > Magnoliopsida > Malpighiales > Euphorbiaceae > Jatropha > Jatropha podagrica. The sequence continues at coordinate 89,118 of CANUEP010020169.1, forward strand.
TTATCTAAAACACCCGAATATAATTTGGAAGAGTTAAGTGAAAAAATTTGATAAAAAAATATCTTAATAAAAGAAAATCAAAGCATCCAAAAGATCTTTTCTTGCGATAAGGAAAAAGGGAAAAAAAAACATAACTATATTATTATATAAAGACTTAATCACTAAAAAAGACTTGAATTTATGAGATTTTTTTTTCAAAATTACCTAATATTTTTAATTTTATCAATTAATATCTTGTATTTATTTTTTTTTATCAATTGTAGCTTCCGTTTAAAGTTTGTTAATGTTTATTGATGTGTTCGTTCATAAGATTCAATTTTTTTTAGATTATGTCTATAGGAAAGCTAACTTAAACATAAAATGTTTAATCACTAAAAAATGCCTCAATTATGAATTTTTTTTTTAAATTTAGCTAATACTTTTAATTTTATCAATCAATATTCTGCATTTATTTATGTGTTGATTTTGATGAAATCCCTCTAATTTCATTTCTTTTTTACTATTTTGATTCGAGTCTATAATTTTTCAATTTGGTTCGAATCCTAAGATAAAAATTGGGTTTAATCTATTGTATTTTTTTTAATTATTATTTAATGGCTAAATAGTAATTTTTGAGAAAAAAAATTAAGTAGTTTAACATGTCATAATATAACCATGTTTTAATTTATTTACCAAAAAAAAAAAAAGTGCCGTAGTAGTAGTTAGATCAAATATTCACTCTTTAACAAAATGAAAAAAAAAAAAAAGAAAAAAAAAAAAGATTTCAAAGGCTCAGCCCCACTAAATTAGTTGAGCAAAATCCGACTTAAGCATTTACGTTTTGCATTTCGCACAGTGAGAAAGGAAGCTGACAACGATCTGCCTTTTATTCTAAATCTTTTCCTTTTACATTTTTTTTAATTGTACTTGAGACCCATATGGATTTGGCTAATTGGGTAACCATTTTTGGCTGATCCAGATTGATTCATGCAGTAATTGAATCTGTGTTTTTCAGTTCAGGTAAGTTTTTTATACACTCTCTTGATCTTCTCTCTAATTCTAACTATTTAAATGATGCTTTCCTTGCATCTCAGTGTTTACTTATTGTTTGGTTGCCGAGAAAAAGGAGAACAGTAAAGGATATATGTATTATTATTTGGATTCGGGTATTATGTGCCATGTTGGTTTCTCAAATAAAGTGCTTCCCTTAGCTAAAACGATTAGCTTAGTAGTGAGTTTCAGTCAATCTAAGGTTTTGTAGTTTCAATTACTTACTTTTACATACATTTATTGGCGAGAAAACAATACATTGCAATAGCTATAGAAAAAGCTCTTTTTTGTAATGCATGCTTGTGGGTTTTCTTTCGTAGGTATTGGGATTCTCAGTTTCTCAGTGAAGTTGTTACAGAAGTAATGCTAGAAGGAATTGACTTGGGAAGTTGCTGAATGGGCAAGGAGTGGTCCACCTAATCTTGCAACAACCATAAAAATTGTAAAGGAAAATATGGTTGAAGACAATGAGTATTGGCTTTTTTGATGGATGACTAAGGGTGTTGAATAACTTGGAAATGAGTCGATTGCCTTCGTTTTCTATTAAGCAGGAGCTTAATTTAAATGTTGATCCAGAATCTTTTCAGCAATGGGTGGCTTCTTTTTGTATCATCAGATTTGATCTTGAACAAGGTCAGCTCATTGAAGAGAGTTACCCACCGGGTCTTCTCACAAGTGAAGAGGAACTTGATGTTGCTTTTAGTTCATTTCCAGATTCCGTTTCCCAGAACCAGAACCGTTCAAGCATTCATGATTGCATATTCTTTTTCCGCATTCGGAGACGGAAAGGTTCTGAACAAAGCAATGTAACTGCATCTGAGATAACAGAAATTGATGATAAAGAAGTATCTTCATATTCTACAAATGAGAAGTTGACTCGAAGAACTATTGTTAGGAAAACTGACAAAGATTTGAGATACTTGTATGGTTATGTGTTTAATAGACAGAGACATGATGAGCGGCTAAAGAGGGGTGGAGAACAGAAGTCTGTGGTGATATTATCTCATAATCCGTACTCTGCTGTTTTTAGGCCTTTGTTGCAAATCATGGGTCCTTTATTCTTTGATATTGGAAAGAAAGCACTTGAGCATATTGCTGCTTATGTTTCCAAGTGGCCTGCTCCTGTTCCAGGTAAGCTAATGGAGCTTCCTATTGGGAGTGCGATGCTTAAAGTTAACTTGCCACCTGCACACAGCTTGCCCTTGGAAAATGGGATGTTTGAAGAGTCTGCGTCCTCAATAGCTCCATTTCTTCCAACAAATCAGTCAGTCCCACAGGGGCTTTTTCATGATTCAGATATATTTGGTACATTTCGGGGTATTTTGTTGCAACTTTGGGTTTTATGGGAATTATTACTTATTGGCGAACCCATTCTTATAATAGGACCAACACCTTCCCAGTGCAGTGAGGCAGTTGCAAGTCTTGTGAGCTTGGTTGCACCACTTTTATGTAGTGTTGATTTTAGGCCATATTTCACCATCCATGACCCTGAATTTGCTTATTTGAATTCACTTCAACAAGGAGATACGTTCCCTCCAATGGTTTTGGGAGTCACAAACTTGTTTTTCCTCAAAGCACTTCGTAATATTCCCCACATTGTTTCAGTTGGAAGCCCTGCTTCAAATTCAAACCGGCTTCCATTTTCAAGCCGGTCTACCGGTAGAATTTCTGGAAGACCAGAAGGATCAGGGCTTCAGCAGCTTTCCTTGAAGAAGTTTTCTCCTTCAAGCTTGCTGAATGCAGTTAAATTAAGGAGGGATGGCCCTCTTTGCCTCATGACAGAGCATAAGGAAGCCATTTGGAGCACTTATGCTGCAACAACTAAGCCAGACACTTCCATTTTAAATAGACTGATTGATGCTGGGATGTCTCCAAGGGTTGAGGAGTCAATGTCAGTTGTTAATAATGAGATATTGCGACGACATTTCTTAGAGCTAACCACCAACTTTCTAGCTCCTTTTGGCCCATATTTTAGAGCAAATACTCCATCAGAAGGATCTTCTCCATTTGTTGACCCTCCTCCTCTTCCTCCATTTAACACTGAGGAATTCTTGTCAAGCTTAGCAGCAAGAGGTGTGGGGAAGTTCTTATCAAAGCGGATGAGATCTAATTGGTTGGAATTATACAGGTAATGAAATGTTTTAACCACCATTAAAATTGCTTATTTATCCTTTCTTTCGTCTTCCTCTTATCTAAAATGTCGGGAAGTTCAAATGTTTCTGTTCCCCTCTTTCTGATTAGATAAATTACGTTTTCAATGCCTGTAGTGTTACTAAGTTTTCCTTTTTGTCACTGTTCAGGCGGTTTTTGCAAGGACCAAACTTTATGCCTTGGTTTCAAAGGAGGCGTGCTGTTGCTGAACATGAACAACATAGACTATGGAGGCAAGCAAGAATGAAAACTGACATACAACAGTTCTTATGTAAAATGTCTGAATTGGAGGTTGTTGATTCCTTCAATGCTATTGAGAGGCATCTCAGTGGAGAAATTCAGGTAAACTTTCTCCCCTCTTCCCCCAATGTTATTTGAGTTTCGGCCTAATATAGACTATTTTCTTGGATCTCGAACCTTTTCTTTAATAAGTTAGTTCATGCTAGCAAATTTCTGAACACTGGCAATTATAATTTTGAAAACTTTCCAACTCTGAGAGATCTCTGTCTATAATATAGTATAACATATAATTTTCTGAACCATGTTAAGCCAGTTCTGTTCTACTCATAGGAGAGGTCAGAGGCTGGTCTACCTCATGTTTTCAGTACTACTATGATGATTGCTGAAAGTGTCAACAAATTTGCCAAAATGAGTTCACTTTGATAATATGTTTCATGATAAACTGGAGAACAATCAAGATTTTTTACAATTTTTATGGTGGTTATAATAATTATAAATGTTAAATGATTGAGATATATAAATGTTCTTTCATCTACTTTATTCCAAGCATCCTTATTATGCTTCTATGGTGCTTGCCATGCAAAATTTGGGTTAGTTGTTAATTCCTTCAGCATTTGATAAATTCCTACTTATTTAATGTTGAGAGTAGTTGGTAATGTAAAAAAAAAAAAAGGGAGCTGCCAGGTGTATAGTAACTTGATTGACTTTTTTAGACCATTGAGATGTGGGTCTTATGAAGTCAAGTTGTTATCAATTTTCCTGCTGCAGAGAATTGTATAATCCTATTTCTTTAAGTGCTTGTTGCAACTGACAGAGATTAAATCCTATTTTCATGCCTTCTGATTATTGCTTCTGTACCTCGTCAAAAGATTAAATCCCAAGTCCATTTATTTTATTAGTATTCAATTGTATTGAAATAGGAATAGCCTAATTATATTGGAAATTGAACCACTTTATGTTTCTTTATTTTGTACAAAATTTCATTGGTGTAGGCATTTCATGTATTTTTTTAAATGTGTTACTTGACATGTTATATAGTGTAGTGTCTATGGGTGGTACCCCATCTTGGGATTGAACCAATGTAGATATTTCTTTTACTTACCAGAGAGAAGCAAAAATTAAAGCAAGAAAGGAAAATGGCTTGCATATCTGATAATGTTTACCAGCTTAGAATCTGAGACAGTTTCCAGAATTCAGGGTGATTAAAAGCAGGTCCAAAAATTGAATATCGGAGAAAATAGCTATAATAGCTTATTACCGGATGTAAGTTACACTTGTCTTATCTCCACAAGTGAAAATGACATGAAAAATTTCTTAAAACTAAGGGCTATAGCAGTGGCACCCAGAATCCTTATGTTCCTGAACTCTCTCTCTCTCTCTCTCTCTCTCTCTCTCTCTCTCTCTCTTAAATCAAGAGGAAACTGGCCCGTTTATATGCATCGTGATATGATAGTTAAGTATCCAAATTAAACTAATAAGACTCTAGTTAAGTTGGACAGGCCTGGATCCTTGTACCTCCAATTCTGTGGGAACTCTCCATATTGAACATCTTGAGGTGTGAGCTGTGAACAAAACGGTAGGGGATTTAGGAAACTTCCATGTGAAAGTAGATATTGCATATGGCGATGCATACTTGCTATTTACACTTGCATACATGCATTCATCTCCAGTATCCATTTGCACACAAGTGCATATACATAAGTGATTGCATCATTGGATTTTGCACACCAATTTTATGCGCATTTTCCCCATATTATCTTGTATCTTTCTCTTCCTTTCATAGTGTTAGCCATTGCAAGAGATTATTCATGCACATCAATAATGCTGCAAGAGCAAAGCATGCTTTTAAGTTAATGGTATATCCACATGCTTGCGGCTACCAACATTAGCGTAGATAGGTTTCTCTGTTTCAAAGCTTTTGGTGCAAAAGAATATGAATGACATAAAAAGTCCATCTCTGTTACACTAGTTTCTGACTAGTTTAATTTTGGCTGAATGCTGGGTCACCCCTTTTCTTATTTAGGTCTCTTTATCTTTTATCTTGTTACTTTCTAGTTGTCTCCTTTTGTTTGGTTTTACTGTTGCTGTAACAATTTTGTGATTCTTGCTAAGAAATTTATGTTTCTACCTTAATCCTTTGAAATATCAAACAAAGATTGTATTTTGGAAAATACTGTTACTGATGATTCTCAGAAATGCATCACCCTGTTTTTATGCAATTGCCTTTACATGAAGGATTTAAAGGCCTATTGCCTTTATCCCCAATTATGTGGCAGGCAAAGAAGAGGCATATGTAACAACTGTTAGGCAAAGATATGGCCATTTATTACATCAACTTGATTTGAAGCTTTCAGACCTTTATAAAGTTGTGCAGTATTTTTTGAAATTTTTCTTGGCCTCTGATATATTTCATTCTACAAGAGCCTAAATCTATGACGTAACTATTATAAGTAAAGAAAGATCCCGCTGGACTGTGCTTGCTAGAAATTAATCCTGGCCAACAGAACTGCACTGGAATCAGCTAATTTGTCAAGTTTAAGCGTTAGATTATACACTTGTTAGATGCAAAGTGATTTAAAAGTCTAATTACTAATTACATTGAGCACAGTTTTTGACTTAATCGTTTTTAACATAATTTTAGCTTAAAAATATTTAAATGATATGTTGACAAGTATTATCAAACTATTTGTGTTATTAAACACCATCTAAGTCTTAATCCCAAACTAGTTTGGTTCAGTTATATGGATCTGTTTCCTCCATTATCGAGTTCGAGGTTACATCTTCATCAGTCTTAGAACCACTGAGTGCTTTCTCACTGCTGCCCTTCATGTCATCTTTTTCTATTATTTTCTTCGCTTTATCTTTTTGTATTTGCAGTATCTAAGCTGAATATTTTTTGGCAAATTTTTTAATATCATGATGTTACATTTGTTGATGACATGACAAGGTTAGTTTTTGAATGCGTATGAACTTGACTCGTGTATATTGTTTATTCATTCAAGTTTAGTCCAAATTTTTCAAACCCATGTTTTCTATGCAATTGTTCTTCTACGAAAAGACCTTGATTGCTTTGATTCTATAATAGGTCCACAGCTATCTGAATTATGCGATAAGTGACTGCAGTTTAATTATGATACACATAAATGATCTAGATGAATCATAAATATCTTGGAGTTGTCACATTCATGCAAAAGTTTGATCTGAATATTTCACTATAGTTTTGAAGTTGCTGCTTACCTCTAGTTAGTATGAATTACTTCTTTTTGGTTTTCATGTCCAGGCAAAATTTTAGAAGACACACAAACTCACCCTTATATTCAAAGTTTGATCCAAATGACTGACAATAATAAAAAAGTTACTACTTCACACTCAGGGATGAAGCCAAAATGGAAATAGAAAGGGGGCAAACCATATCACACATAGGTGAAGGGGGGGGCAAAGTGGTTGAAGTGCTTTGGAAAAAGTGGAAAAACTAGTTTTTGAACTGTGAAAATGTAAACTTTTTTTTTTCCCTCCTGATAGGAGAGGGCAAATTGACCCCCTCATCCAATAACCTGCAAATCTCAAACTAGTGCATTTGATGTGAATGGGGCCAGAATTTATCTCTAGCAATAGCACCAATGCTTAAACTGAGGACTAAGGAGAGGAACAATTCTATCTTTCATGTATTAATTGCATGCCGGAAAAAGTTTTTTAGTTATATTTAGGGCTCCTTAGAAGATAATAGTACTGTTTCCCCTTTTTCGTGTGTTAAGTATTCTCAGAAACTCTTTTGTCAATTCAAAATGGCCTTTGTGCGGGATTACTGTATCATGTATTCTTATTGGCCAGCTATTGTTGCATGTCAAATGGGTAAATATCGTTTGATTGGTAGTGCAATACTGCTGTAGATCTGGAAAGATGACAAAAGAAATATGGCCCTAATTTTAGCCTCTGATAATTTTTTTTTTTTTTTTTTTTGTGTATCAGACATATTATAGTCTCTGGGTTTATTTGATTCTTTTTTTCTTTTTCTTTTTCTTTTTTTTTTTTTTTTTTGAAGATGGGATCTGGAAGAAGAACTGCTAGGATGATATGCTGGAACTTTTTAACTCAGAGAATGAAAATTTATTCCAGTTAAGTTAACTGAATAGGAAGTTGTGTGACTTATGGAGATAGTGTGATTTAGTCCTGACATCCTATATTGGTGAAGTAGAAATGTGAAAGTCCTAGCGATAATAATATTCATCGCACTTGGTACATTGTACATGTAGTTGAAGTTTCTCACTTATGTCTCTGTCTTGCGAGTTGTTCCCACTTATTTTGTGGAATTGAGGCCAGCAATATAAATCCATTAATCAGAACTATGATGCCCATTTGAACTATCTGCAGATTAGTAAAAATTCAATGCTTAATTCATGGATGTCACTAGTTTGCTTATCCATAATAAATGTAATTATATTTCTTTGTTTTTGTAGTCTTTCGTGAATGCAATAGTACAAATAGATATAGTAAAATGTTAATCTTTTCATAAATCCTGTAATCTTCAGCTCCAGCAGTCCAGAAGGGCTAGTGCAGACTCTGCAGCAACTTGCCAGAAACTGAAGAAAGATATCCGGGTAGTGTTCAATGTCCTTCCCAGAGACATGCAGCAGCTTCTTCTGATGAACCCAGAAAGAGCAGCCCTTCTACTAGGAAATCCGGAACTGACAAATCTTCCAGGCCACCCTTCTGTAGAAGCTGGTGATGATCCTTGTTCCACTTCAACCAGATAGCATGCAAGGCATCGGTATGAACTAGTCAGACCTGGTTGTGCTATTCTTTTCACGTAACTGAATGATGGCACAGCTTGTGATTATTTTGTCCTTCGATCAAAGGACTGGAGATGACTTCTCCATTTCGGGCATAATTCTTCTGCTTGGTGAGGCTAATATAAACTAATCCTTCCTAATCCTCACTAGTTTCATCCAATTTACTAACATTTTTTTTGTTTTGACTTATGTTCCAGATAAGTGAGAATGACAAACGGCAAATGCACTTGAGATAAAATTTCTTTGTTTTTACAATCCTACGAGATTGGATTGTTCAGAACTTATGGGAGATAAGTTTTGAATATCTACTGGAAAATGAGGAATAATGTCTTTGTTCTGAATTACAATCTGTAAGCTAACAATGTGTATAATCATTTGGGGTAGAATTCCCACCTGTAGATTTTGTACTTTCCAACTTGTTTTAGTCTTTGCCTTTTTGTGCAAATTGTGTTGGTCAAGAAAATTGCCAGAAGAAATTGTGTTAAGCCATTTAATTTGTTTTTCAGTCCAATTTTCATAATTGTTAGATATAGATAGAAGCAGCTTATGGAAATATTGGAAAACCATATTTCATGAGATACTTATCTAGCCATGTCCATATTTTTAAAATATCTTGTTAGTTTTGAAGCATGGCCTGAGACTATGAGATGTCTTCTGTTGAAAAATTGGATTTCTACTGATAAAGAAAGGAAGGTTCCTACATTTTTTTCTTTTCTTTTTTTTTTTTTTTTTTTTTTTTTTTTTTTTTTTTTTTTTTTTTTTTTTTTTTTTTAG
>CANUEP010020202.1:0-15561 GCA_947857235.1 Jatropha podagrica
GATCTCTGAATATGAGATAACATTTAAGGAGGTGATTCTCTGAATATGTTATCACATTTAAGGAGTAATGGTTTATAGGCCTGAAAGTCACGTACCATGAATACTATGTTAAAATCAACTTAGACTTAGGTTGAATTTAAACAGTATTTGTTTAAACAGTAACTTTAATTTGAATAGTACTTGTTTTTATACAATAACTTTGATTTATACAGTAAATGTTTGCATATTAGTTTTAATTTCTACAGTAATTGTTTGTATGAATTTGTTTCTTTTAATTATTGTATAAATGTTTGTGTGTTATATTCGGTCCATTGATTTTTGTTATATATATATATATATATAATTCTAATATATTTATATTATGTATTTAGAATATTATATATTTATTTATTTGATTTATATATATTATATATATAATATTCTATTTATAAAATATTAAAACATATTTCAAATAAGTTTATAAATTACATACACCTAGTTGGATTTAACTTTTCTAAACAATCCATTTTTTCGAATCTGTCTCTGATGGCAACTAGATCAACATGCTATTGCTTCAAAAGCTCTCCTCCAAGTTCACTATGAAGTTTTGGTGCCCATCATGAGATTTATGAACATGATCTAACAGTAAGAAATATAGTATATTTCCGAAAACTTCTAACAGTAAGAAGTTTTGGTTCAGCTAGAACCGAAAAAAGGGTTCCGAAAAATTCTATTGATTGTTTTGACTAACCCATTATAGCTGGGTGAGGAATTAATTCCAATTCGACTCAACTAATATAGTATATTTTCGACATTCATAGGAGCACACCTATGTTTCTAATTTATGATGTCATTTACTCATCATGCCCTCCATTTTCGGCTGAAAATTCTCTGCTTAGTTATTCTTTAGGAGTCTATCCATATGAATTGGGTCTCTCTCAATTGAAGTGCCTATTTAATGTTGTCAGGAGTAAAATAGATATAAATTGAGAAAATTATTTAATTAAATTGTGGATCTTAATCTCTGTGCAAATTCAGTTTTTTCTATATAATGAAAACAGAGGGAGTAATTACTTTATGCATGTTATTTGTCTTATTGTAAAATAACGGTAGAAAAGTTATTATTATTATTATTGTCTTTTCTTTAACTCGTCTTTCTATATTCATATTCTCTTTAATGCATGGTCGTGTAGCCTTTGATATTTAACCTTTATAAATTTTAAAAAATAAAAATTTGATATAATAGTGTGGAAAATTTTTTTATTCTCCCATTTGAAAATAACTAGTTTTTACCTGAACAGTAATCTTTTCTATAAGATCATCACTTAACAGAAAATTTCAATTCTTTACATTTGTATTTCTTACTCCTATGAAAATATTATGACATTGTGAAGTTACATTCTTTATTAATAAATTGTCAAATTTCTAAAGAAAAAGAAAAAAAGAAACACTAAGTTGAAGTCATACCTTTTTTATGAAGGGTAAATTTTTCATATAGAAAATCGTTTCTCAATGAGGTGAACAAAATCTTCGGAAAACATCAGAGAAATTTACCGATTCTATAGAAATAGAAACACCAAAATTTCGGAGTGACCTTTCAAGCAAAATATTTCATGGAAAAGTGGATGAGTCATGAGACGATTGTTGAAGATGGCAAGCCTCTTATGGGCTGCCGAATTTTGTTTCTTTCAATGGTTATATTTTAGTAGGATTTGTGTGGAAGAGTAAATACGTAAAGTTCCTAATTAGTTTTTGAATTCAAAATGTCTGTAAATAGGCACCGGAGAATCATTTGAACAGACTTGTAATCACATTTCTCTTTTGGCCAAGGGGAAATAACAGTCTATCTCTGAGAAAATGAAGGATTAAAAATGACCAGAAAATAAGAGCCCATTCTACCCGCTGGTTGTCATATCTAATTTGCTTAATTTAAAAATAAAATACTTAAAAAGCAGAAAATTTTTAACCTATTGACGCATATTATTAAATCATTTACAAGAGCCATTAAACAAAAATTCAAAACGCTAAAACCCTTTTTTGCTCCGCGCAAGCCTCTTTTTTCAGCTGGGCTTGGGGATGTGCGAGGGGAATTTTTTATTTTTGCATGTATGCGTAAACCAAGTGAATCTTTAATGAATCACATGAATTTACAAAGAATGAGAATCAACATCACCATCTTTGAGCAAACATACATGAAACAAGCCATTTTCTAGTACATAAATTAAGTTTGTCCGCAGCATCTTCCCAATCCCAATCATCTGGCTCAGCATTCTGAAACAAGCAATTTGACATCCGAACCAAAACTTTCGGACACACCTGAGACGATTTCTAACAGTAAACAGTATCCACTATATATCCAGCGTATTCTCCTTTGTGGACTTTCTTCACTTCTATAGTCAACACCACTGTCGTTTATCTGCTGAATTTTCTAGAAAAGAGAAGAAAGCAGTATTAAGTTGCAAACTGAGAAATAAAAGAAAGCAGCAAACGGATCTGCACAAGGAAGTTGTGAATTTCACATCTAAACAACAAATTGAGCAATAATTAGTAACAAACCCTCAAACAGCTGTGCCTGAAAATCAAATTGTCGCCAACCACCACCCACTGGCCCCACCCCTAGAAAGTGCTACCTTCGCCCAACAAAGAAAGCGAATGACAACATTTTCAGTTGTCGGGGTCTCACAATTAGAACTACAAGCTTTGACCTACATTTCTGTCTGAAATGTATATTCGCAAGCACAACAGACATTAATGATATATGATTGAACGAAGTTTTGTTGCCTCTGAAATTTACATCCTAGAAATTTGATAACTGGAAATTAGATTCCAGGAATGTATCAGTAATGTGTTTTGTTGACAACCAAAGAACTCCGTGAATGTAACATCACAGTATTTGTTTCAAACAAGGAATTATGAACATGAAGTTACTCAGACACCAATATAATTACATCCTGAAATACAATATTAATTGTTCACTACTAAAATTTCATTTCCAATTTACATGAATTTAGCTATAAATAAATGTATTTTCATAACAACACAAAGGTATATGCAACTCTCTTTTCCTGTTTTTCACTTCACACCCTTTTTTGAAGCATCTTAAATCATATTTATCGCGATATGTGTCACGTTTTCTGCCTATGTCGTTCTTGTTTGGGGAGAATGCAGCACTTGCAGTGGGTATAAAAATATTTATGTCATTCGGACTTGACAGAATTTGAGTGATGAAATTTAAGCATTCCATGGATTTGCTAAATTTCTTTATTTCGCCAAGAAAAAAACAGGCCATAATATATGGAATTTATAAATTTTACCAATAACTTAATTCTGCCATTTTTGAAGAGAAATTCCATTGTGTTTCTATCAACAATGAAATTTAAACCACTTAGTTTTACTCCAAAAATACAGTTCAAAATCCATGGAATTTGTTCTCCAATCAAATGATGGAATGTCAAATGCCATGGATTGTTATGGAATATAAATTTCACAAGTTTTGGAAATTCACACATTTCACATTTGATTATTGTGGTTAACTAATGAGCACTGTAATTATTGCGATAATTATGTAAATTGGTTATAAGATGCATAGCTGTGCAGGATCTACGGAACAACTTATACTAGAGATAATTACTAAGATGGATGACACTTTCATTTTGATGGTCATATAGTAGGGTGCATAATTTTCTTTGCAGTTGATCCAATGTTTCAAGCTTGGGAACAAGGATCCCATTACCCTAGTATGGAAAATTATGAGATTCCTAGAAATGTGAAATTAATGATAATCAGAAAATGCAAGCCAAACTCAAGAATACACAATAACTACCCCCATTACTGCCACATTTTCCAAACCATATGCCACCGTCGAATGATAGAATGACACATAGCCGATTACAACTTTTACTATAATCAATTAGGAAAGCCCACAAGGGTGACAGAACTGAATACAATTACAATTTCTTTTATAAGGTATAATGAATTAGAAAAGTTCAAAAAAGTAACAAAACTCCCTAAAAGTAAGGACAGTACACAAAATTCTTTTCAAAAACAAGGAATAACCTGGGCCTAAATTTTGCTTGTTCACAAATTCTAAAGGCCCATTTAGTATTGCTACATCTAACAACATATTCTGGACCAAAATTATGAGCAATCTTCTTCGCCTAAACTTTTTGGAATATGATTTTTTATGGGTCCAAAACTGGATTTGGTAAAATCCCACATTTGAAGTGTTTGACACAATCAGCTTCAGACCCATAAAACGTTAATAACAATATTAATTAGAATCTATTGAAAATTCTTACGAATTTTTCATCCAAAAACACTGCTATTAGCAATAGTAATGCTGTATTAGCCTTAAAGACTATCTAAGACCAAGGCAAATTATCAAAAGCATTTAACCACGCTACAAGCAAGACTTAATATTGTCCTTGATCTAATTGAAGCCATTTCCTTTTTCACCCCCGCTTATGTTCTTTTCTAAATGTATAATACCATAATCATTTCACCTTTTCCCTTCGATACAAAAAAGGAGGGAGTAAGATAAAGATACTTGAAAATGGGGTAAAAGAGTCACCAAGAGGACAGCTAGGGGTAAGCAAAACTACCAGACAAACTGAAAACCAACCTAACTAGATTTGGTCAGTCTGATTATAAGAAAATCGATTGCCAGTTTAATCCACTTAACAGAAGTTCTCTTTGGTTTTAAAGAAATCAATCAATTAGGCTAAAAACCAAAATGACTCAGCAAAAACCCATTAAACTAGCTGAACTTAGCTGGTTTGAGTTGGTTCCGTTTCCAGTTCTAGAAAATTGGTTCACGTTTTCCATGTCAATTAGGTTTGTTTTTGAATCAAACTGATTGAGCAGACCCATAAGGACAGCCGAACAGTAAAAGGCTTTTGCATGGGAGAAGTACTCCCACCCTCTTTCTTCTCTCTCTCTCTCTCTCTCTCTCTCTCTCTCTCTCTCTCTCATTTAATATTCTGATGTACCAAAAAATAAACAGAATATGGTATTTCGCACTTCAAATTAGTAGAAAAGCATGGAGTGTAAAAAACCAGTTGATTCCAATCGTCAATATATATTTGATATCTGTAGGGGTGAGCACTCGGCCAATTCAATCAATTTGAGTAACATTTTTAACTTAAGTAAATTAATAAAAAAAATTTTGACTTAACCAAATCGTTTTGTCCGAATTAATTTTGATTATTAACCACACTGAAGTTGAAGAAAATAAAAACTTCAGTAACCAACCAAAATTAATTGAAATTTATGATTAACAGCCTTTAATCGAAATTATTAATCAATATTTAATCAAAATAAAAACTAAAATATTTTAATTTTTAATTTTATTATCTACTTAATCAAAACACACAGTTTTGAGAATCGGTTAACTTGATTAATTCAGTTAAATTAACTTTTAACGAACCTTTAACCGATCACTGAAAATCTAATTTTCTTTAACTGGAATAATTAAATTGGCAGAACCAAATGCTCACCCCTAGATATTTATCCCCAATCCAAGAAGAACTATTATATTGGATAATACAATTAAACAACTACTCTCTACGTCAACTATCTCCACATATGATGCTTAGGCATAAAACCAATCCATTACAAACAAGGAGAAGTGAAGTTAACAAGAGCAAGCTAAGTTCCTTCAGTGAGAGAGAGAGTACCTATTATAATTAACCTGCAGTTAGGACGGAGAGATTGCTTTATAACCTTCCTTTTCAAGAATCTTTGCAATAGAGATATCCCCCGTCTTTACAATTCTCCCATCCTCCTAAAATAGCAACATCACAAATAAAACAAAGACAAATTCAATAAACATACAATATAACAGTTCACATGCTATAAGAAAGTCAGATAAGGACATATGTTGCATCTCAAAAAAGAAAAGTGGGTATCTTCTTATGTTGGTATATAATGCATTCCAATTATTTGCAAATTCAAAATAAATAAATAAATATGTGAAAGTAGCTATCAAGTATTTGAAAAGAGATGAAGAGAGGCGATTCACTACAAGTTCAATTCAAGGTCTACTTGATAAAACTATGAAGTTTTCCCTCCAATATAAAAGCAAAATGTGGTAGTTATCAAGAACAAGATAAATGCTCTCTTAGGAAAGAGATAAAAAGAGATATATGCCAGAATTTGCTTCTCAAGTTTAATCTTAATAGTCCAACAATGCATATACAAGTTTACATAAAAATCTTTTATAGACTACAAGGAAATTTAGATATTATCCTAACACAGAGAGAATGTAATGCAGACTCCTGCAGGCATAGTTTCTGCAAATGCAATACGTATAGATTTTATTCATAATACGCAAAAGATAACAGAGTGAATCACTTACAAATACAAAATTGAGAGTCTGCGAACATTAGAAAGCATTTGCACACTTAAGACTTCCTAGTTAACATTCGTTTAACATATATACAGGAATAACTGCATCACCTTGTCCTACACTTTTGGATATATTGCATGCTTTTTAGAAAAATTCAGTTCTATTATCAATTAGCTATTAATATTCGATAACTATAGAGCGACAACTCAGATTATAATCAATGGTGATCTAATGTTTCAATGCACCATTTTAGTGTGCATTCCAAATTATGACAACAGAGATAACAACTATCTGATAACTGAAGTGTGGTGAAATCAAAAGGTTGAGGATCATTTAATACACTTTCGAAAAAGGACAAACTTAATTCTTTATGTCACTACATCAGGGGGAAGTTCAGTGTTTTATTGGCATGTTCATATTTTCCATCAGAAAAACAAACAGTGTGTTTGTATTTGGATTCGGATAAGACTTAATAATCTTGTCATTTTCATATTGATCACTACCCATTATATATACTTTTTCTTTTTTTGGTGTAAACCACCAATATCCGAACCCTGTTACTATAGATCGTCTAATCCGATTCAGAGTTTAGTCACAATTAAAGCTCATCGCCCCTCCCTGCAAGTGAGTTTAGTAGAAATCAAACCCAAAAACTTTTCTTACATGCCCAGTCTGTGTGCTGACTAAACCACAACCCGTAGGATATATACTTAATTATTGATATGACAAGAATTTGCAACCCTAATATCATCACCCTTAGGTCGTATCGTCTATGACAGCAGCAATTGATCACTTGAAAACAATAGCTACTATTAGGATCATTCACCTAAAAGATTCATTAAAATTCACAACTGATGCGAAACCTAATTAAACAATCTCCTTTCCTATAATTTGCACCCCATTTCAGTGACATTTATGCTTTGTTTGGATGGAGGGAAGCATCATTAAAATAAGGTACAATAAACTATGGTAATCAAAAGTATGGTAAACGTCTTTTTTGTGTTTGTAGGGAATGTATGATAATGAAGGTTTAATTACATTGTTTTGTTTGGTTTAATGGTACAGGAAGGTGATGTTAAATATCAAGATTACGAAAATAATATTGTCATGAAAGATCTATAAATATAACTATCGATAATTTTAGAAATCAAATTTTTTTAACCATGCTTACATACACTCCAATTTAGTGGGTTGAAAATTAGGTGTTTAGATGACTTTTCATCCTCTCAAATAACTTTCAAAAAACCATCTTCTTCCTCAAACCTTATTCCCAAACAACTAAATAATCCCTTTTTAACTTAATTCACTTTCCAAACCCACCAAATAACCTTCATCCAATCAATTAGTTAAGCTCTACCAAATGGCTTACCATGATGTGAATATATGTGGGCTGAATGAATTCCAAAAGTCGTAGATAATGGGTAATCATCAAAACAGAGTTCTTTGGAGTCAATATCATATTCACTGCTTTTGCAACATCTTTGAGTGCATCGATATCCAACCCTGAATCAATTTCATCCAATATGGCCATGTCCGCACCCAGAACCTGCAAAAAACAGAAGAACATGATATACAAAAGGTGGATAATGATTTAAGAATAGATATTCCAAACAAATGTCATGAAATATTTAAAGATGAAGAACCAGTGGCATACATTGTGTTACTTTTAGGTGTTCATCATATAATAACAACCAAGCCTTAATCCCAAACTAGTTGGAGTCAGCTATGTAAATCCTTTGTTTCAAATCTTCACTCTTATCATGTTAAAGCTAATGCAAAGCAAAATAGAAGTACAAAAAAAAAATCTTGAAATACTTTTTGTAAAAAAAATTGAAGAGGAATTTTAATAACATCTAATAAATTAATAAATAGAACAAATTATGAAATAGGCAACAACAACTAGCTTAAGTCTACTATATGAATCTTTAACCGTCATTCTACGCTATTTGTAGCTATATCCTCACTAATGCCCAAAGACCGTAGATTCTTAGCAACAACTTCTCTCCAAGCCATTCTAAGTCGACCTCTTCCCCTTTTAGCACGCTCCACTACTGAAGTATCACATTTGCAAACTGGGCATGTGAGTGTTTACACAATACATGACCATACCATCTCAGGCATTCTTTTCTTATTTTATCTCCAACTTCCGTTACTTGTGCCTTGTGTCTAATGTGATCATTTTTAATTTTATCCAATCTTGTGTCATCACACATCCATCTCTGCATTTGCATCTCCGCAACATTCATCTTCTGAACCTATTGTAATATTAGGTGCCCAACATTCACTACTATATTGCATTGCCGGTCTCACAACCATCCGATAGAACCTACCTTTGACCTTGTTAGATATCTTCATGTTACATAATACACCTATAGCACTTCTCTATTTCATCCCTCCAACTTGAATTCTATGAAAAACATCTCCATCTATGAGGCCCTATTTCTGGAACACCGAGCCTAAATATTTGAATTGATTGCACTTCGGTGTTCATCATGTAATGCATAAATATAGGTCAAGCATGAGGAGAATATTGCATCCTGTACATCCCCAAAGAGGAAAAATAAATGAGTTGAAAATATCTGTAAGATTCAACTGAATCTACAACCATCCAGTTCAAATACATCATTTTGTGCAAGGCAATAATTGTAAGTAAACTTAGGCAATTATCAAGATGTCAATGCTCTATAAATTTGACTTTTATTGGCTGCATTGAAGTTGCATTTAGCCGCAAAAGATATCCAGAAGAGCTATAAAATTTGGAATCAGAAAAGAAAACCTAAGAGCGAAAAGACTCGGGTCAAAAAATACAATGTCAGAAAAAGGATTCAACTGGAAATTTCATTCTAACTAAAACAGAAACGATAGTTTTTTCTTATGTATAGCTTGTGCTCTGGCAGGATTTTTTAGAATGTAGGGAACTGCACAGAATTGTGACAATGCATATAAAAGATATAACTTTAAGAAGATTTGAATCCCCATTTTAGCAAATCTCATCCAAGGTACAGTAAAACTGTAAATTCAATTGTATTTGTTAGGAACTCCAACAAAGTGGGAAGAAGTGGTTTCATAGAATTAGATGAACTTCCAGAAACGCAATTCCAGTTATTTATAAACTAGGCAGATGACGTTGTGGTTCTTAAGCAAATAATTTCATTTAGAACTAGAAACAGATAACTTTAGTTATTTTGAGAATAAGTTCAATTATGCAACAGAATCTTGAGATTTTTTTTTTTTTTCAAATTGGAAATAACCCAGATGTTCCACAAAGAAGAAGAAGGACGATATTCAAAAAAAGCCTTTGAATTCTACCGCCAGTCCAGTTAAATACAATAGAAAAGAAGATCAGTTTTTCTGGACTGTTCCTCAACAAGTTTCAAGATGAACTTAATAATATATATTCCAGAAAACATTAATTTTCTTCAAGTGCAAAACAACTTTCCAAAACTAATGAGCTATCTCATCCTATATCGAATCAGATTAAAGGATCATTTTTCACCATTCAATGCTCAAAATTCATTAAAATTTTGGTCACATAAGCCAATCACCAAACACCTATGACACTCAACTTGGTATTCATCCATTAACAAGAAAAATATCTGTACATATAAGCAACACAGAGATATAAAACATTACCGCAAGTTGTAAAATCTCATTGCGCTTTTTTTCACCACCACTAAATCCTTCATTAACATTTCTGTTAAGAAAGTCACTCTTCATGTTCACAAGCTCAAGTTTTGGAAACAGATATGCATAGAACTGCAATGCAGCAAAAATTATTATCAGCAACTCCTCTTACCAATCTGCACTCTATAGCTAAGAGCAAAATTATTGGCATTTCAATTAGAGTGCAAAACATTCACCAAGTAAAATCTCAATTTTATGCCCAAAAAACAAAATGGGACTTTCCAGAAAATTTATTTATAATAATTTCCACAGGCAACAACAGTTCTCTACCTCATCTAAAACATTAGAATATCAAGAAAATTCTAGTTTTAATCATGCCTCAAAAATTTGTATTAGACAAATCATGAGACATCCATTTTGAAACTAATGTTATCAGCATACACAAATTTGAGATAGAAGAAGGTGGTAAGCATTATTCAATTCAAACTAAACAAATGAACCAAACAAAGAAGTTTAAATTTTTTTCATTTCAAAAAAAGAAATCAACCGAACCAAATTATTTCATTTTTCAGTTTGGTCCAGTTCATATCTAATTTGGTTTGTTCAGTCCTCTATTCAAAATATTCAAGTTATTTCATTTGGGCTATAGACCAATGATTGACCCTATAGGACCATTGCAATCAGCTATATCATTTAGGGGCAGCTATGTAATTTACCAAACAAAATAAAGTAGCATTTCTTTTGACTTATATTGCTCATTTTAAAATTAACATAACATTTATCTTACCGTACCAAACAGGATAATGTCAATTGTTTTCCTTCTCAACTTTAAAAACACTTCAGGAAGCATGCATGTGACAATAAAAAATTGACTTTTTCTTTTATTCCATCTTCCTGTATTCGCTCTTACCAAGTATATGTTATAAAACAACAACTTTTATTTTAGCTCTTTTCTAATAATAGTAAGGCGAAGATGATGAAACTCCTAACTTGTTAATAAGATAATTTCGCACAGACATGAAGTACCCTATCTAAAATGAAGTAAAATAGTACTATGCTAAAACTATGCATCATGAAGCAACAAATCACGCATAGTTGTACCTCAATTGGTCCAAGCTCTGGCAGACCAAGTTTTCTTCTTCGAGCATTGTATGCCATATTAAGGAAGTCAATATTGTTCACACCTGGGATCTCAACTGGGGTTTGGAAGCTCATGAAAAGCCCAGCAAGAGACCTTTCCTCTGGCTCCATGTCAAGCAAGTTCTCCCCTTTAAACACAACACTGCCTCCTGTCACTTCATAATCAGGGTGACCAACAAGAACCTACAAGATATGAGGCCGCATTAAGAATTTTGATCAGGAGAAAATTTCCAATGAATTCCCCATAAGATAACAGAGAATGTTATGAAATTCCACCAGACATACAGGTATTGCAGGTCCATTCTTTTGAAAATTACATTATATAGTCAGCAATATATAGAAGTACTTGCGTATTCATCCTTCCACGCTTCCACAAGCCAACTCCTACTGTAATCATTAGGGTAATTTTAGTCCCTAAGCTTTTCAAAGGGAACCAGTATTTGTTCTTTGATGTTTCACATATAATGCCTCTTGGAATCACTAGATCCCAAAAAATGAAAGAAAGAAGAACATCTCTTCAAAGGAAAATTCTTGTTATAGGCCTCATTTTTATTTGATAAAAGTTATGATTTTTATAATCAATCTAGAGTTGAAAACTTAAATAACGCTCTCCAAAATCCCAATGCTCTAAGGAGCATTATGCGTCAAAAACTAAATAACTCTGCCATTTTTTTAGGTACTGTTAGCTTGCAGGAGGACTAAAAAATAGATGGTCTCAAATCTCAATGGCAATAATACAATTCTGAACAGGAGAACAGAAGTTTATGATTATATTAAACATGAATAAATAGTAAATAAAAGCTTAATGTTTTTAAAAGATACATCTTTCCTGCTGACTAATATTGTAAATGATTCATGAAGCAATATATTGCAAGTAAATTCCAGCAAAAAAATAAAATTCTCATCAATGCAGAAAACCATCCATTTGATAAAACACTACATTATATTGCACAACCTCACTTCAAAAGTATAAAGCAATTGATAATTATTCTAAGACATAAGATAAGGTAACACCAACCTTCGAAAATGTGCTCTTCCCGGAACCATTCTTTCCCATAACAGCATGAATCTAAGCAGAAGAAAAAAAAAAAAAGGGTAAATATTATTTCTTAATTCTGCATCTGTAAGAGAATTCGAGTGAATCTTATAAATTAATCAATCGATAAATACTAATAATAATAGATTGTTAGAGTTTAATTTTAACCTCCCCTTCGTGGACAACAAGATTTACGCCCTTGAGAATCTCCTGCTTGGATTCAGCAATCACTGCCGTTAAATCTTTGACCTCGAGTAGCGGTTTCTTCTCTGAATGGCGGTTGTCGGTAACGGCGATCTCCGTCTGATTGGCGGCAGAGAAAGCGGCGGAAATGAGATGAAAGGAACCACGGCGATGGTTGGAGTGTTGGAAACGGAGAAAAGGAACGGCAGGATGAGTAAATAAACGAAGATTAAAGGAAGATGTTCTGAAATTTGAAAGAAGAGGAGAAAAAATAAGTGGTTGAGTAGAGGAAGAAGGGAAATTGAGGTGAAGAGAGGCCATTTTGGAGGCAAAAGCAGTTGTTCGTATCCGTTTATTGAAATCTGCAGTGCAGAGACGAAAAGAAACGTATACTGAACTTGGCAGTCAAAAGTGGCAGCGACGGCGGCTCTGTTCTGGCTTTAGGAAATTATTTTATTATTTCACTAATAATAGCCAGCTCGCATGGCTGGAAATGCGATATTATAATATTGGTATGAAATGAAGAGGTGGGACCCAGTCTACACTTTCTAAATACTCATGCAGTGAAAGATAAAAAAATACACATGTAAAAGGATGGGCTAAGGTTGTAAAATCGAATGCCTCCAAAGCAGGCCATGAACCCATGAACCAGATCAGTGTAGTTTTGATAAAAATCACAGACGACAAGTTATGCAATGAAATCCCTAGATCTGATGCGCAAAATTGAAAAGAAAAGAAAAATGGATAGTGGAAAATGAATTTAGACACATTGAGCGTCTCAAAATAGGTAATCATCTCGCTCTCTGTACATTAAGATATAATTTTGTATTAATTAAATTAATTATACGTGGCATTTTTTTTGCGTGAATTTTTGAGATATTTCTTTCATGAATAAAGCTTGTATGAGAATGGCACCAATCTAGACTTTCTAAATACCTGTGTAGTGAAAGATAAAAAATAGGCATGGAAAAAAATGGGGCTAATGTTGTAAATCAAATGTCTCCAAAGCGGCCATGAACCAGATCAGTTTAGTTTTAATAAAAGTCACAAAGAGACAAGTTATGTGATTAAATCCCCAGATTTGATGCGCAAGATTGAAGAGAAAGGGAAAATGGATAGTGGAAGATGAATTTAGACACGTCAAGCGTCTCAAAACAGGTAATCATCTTGCTCTATGTCATTAAGGTATAGTTTTTGTATTAATTAAATTAATTAGACATAACGCTATTTTTGTGTGGATTTTCGATATATTTCTTTCACGATTAAAGCTTGTATGAAAACAGCACCAATTTGGACTTTCTAAATACTCTTGTAGTGAAAGATAAAAAATACACATGGAAAAGGATGGGCTAATGTTGTAAAATCGAATGTCTCCAAAGCGGGCCATGAACCAAATCAGTATAGTTTTGATAAAAGTCACAGAAAAACAAGTTATGTGATAAAATTTCCGATCTGATGCGCAAGATTGAAGAGAAAGGGAAAATGGATAGTGGAAGACGAATTTGGACACGTCAAGCGTCTCAAAACAGGTAATCATCTCGCTCTCTGTACATTAAGGTATAGTTTTTGTATTAATTAAATTAATTATACATGGCGCTGTTTTTGCATGGATTTCTGAGATATTTTTTTCATGAATAAAGCTTGTATGAAAATCGCAATAATATGTATTGAAAAAAATAAAAATTGCATGGGTAGTAATTAACAAGAATGATAGTTAACGATGAAATTTGAATTGTGCAATTGCATTTTATGAAAATGTGTGGAATGGAATTGATGTGATTGGATTAATTATCATAATATGAAATAAATTATGTTAGGATAATGTGTGGAATTGAATTTATGTGATTGGCTTTATTATAATAATGTGGAATAAATTTTATTAGGATACATGAGTTTTATTCAATAGCTTGTGCATAATATGGAGCAATTATATAAATAAGAGTAAGCAAAAGTAATGCAAATTAATGATTTTCGTTAGTACAATGGTTGGTGTTAGGGCTGTAAATGAACTAAGATGAGCTTTAGGGAGTTCGAACTCGGCTTGATAAGGTTCGGCTCGATAAGGTTTTATATATACTTGAGCTTGGCTTGAACTCGATTCGAGCTTAAAAATTTAAACTCAAATTTGGCTCAACTAAAAATTATCAAACTTGAGCTCAATTCAGCTCGATGATATAAATGAGCCACCCATCAAAATTGCTTTTTAAAAGGATCTAAAAAGCCGACAAACTATAATTGACAAAAAAAAATGCAAAATATTTATCATCTAAATTCTCAAACCAACCAATAAATTAAACCAATTAAATACAATATAAATTATAGGAATGGCATAAATTCCAATTAACATGAAAAACCACAAATCAAACCTAAAATAATACAAATTATATGATAGATAATCAATTCAACATATATCATAAATTCAACATTAACTGATTCGAAATAAATTCAACATGAACAATAAATTCAATACAAAAGATCGACCAACACAAAGGAGACAGTCGCTGAAACGAAGAAGAGAGGAGACCAAGTTGCTGAAGTCGACTGAGATCGACCAACATAGAAGCAAACAGCCACTGAAGCCAACCAGGAAATGGAGCCGTTGTGCCTAAGCTGAGGTGCTCAGCGGAGTCGCGAGTAAGGGCGGCGACGTTGAGCTGAGGCGATAAAGCGGCGATTGAAGTAGGAGACGTGATGCTGAGCTTCAGAGAACGCGATCAAGAGGGAGAGAGAGCGGCTGGCTGTGGCGCTACTGCTGCTGTGACTGGAGGCATAGAGAGAGGGACAACAAAAGAGAAAGAGGAAGAGAAAGAGAGAGAGGAGGGCTGAGACGACGTTGAAGGAGAAAGAAGAGAAGGGAAAAGAAAGAGAAAGGGAAAAACATTAGGGTTAATGGTACAAAAGTAAAAAAGTTAAAATGTAATAAATTTTACTTCTTAAATTTTACTATTTTTTACATATTATCAAGCCAGCTCATGAGCTTAATTAAATGAGTTTGTTCGTGAGCCAGCTCGTGAGCTACTGAGGCAAGCTCGATGTAACATCCGCCGCCTAATCCCGAAGAACCAGACGACGGATGCCACAATCGGTGCCGGAGTACCGTCTTATGGCACTTATTAAAGCTAGATCACAAATTAAGAGTGGTTAAATTCCCATAAGGAGGCAAGTAATTTACATTTTGTTTTGTGTTTTGTTTTTTTTTTTTTTTTTTTGTTATATATAGAAATAATGTTAAAGAAATTCCTACGAAAATTTC